>RJWJ010020551.1:0-28936 GCA_004363605.1 Indri indri | reverse complement strand
GCTAGAGTGCCGTGGCATCAGCCTAGCTCCCAGCAACCTCAAACTCCTGGGCTCAGGCGATCCTTCTGCCTCAGCCTCCCTTCTGCCTCAGCCTCCCGAGTAGCTGGGACTACAGGCATGCGCCACCATGCCCGGCTAATTTTTTCTATATATTTTTAGCTGTCCAATTAATTTCTTTCTATTTTTAGTAGAGACAGGGTCTCGCTCTTGCTCAGGCTGGTCTCGAACTCCTGAGCTCAAACAATCTGCCCGCCTCGGCCTCCCAGAATGCTAGGATTACAGGCGTGAGCCACTGCGCCCGGCCGCTGGTACCCAGTCTCTTGACATCACAAACCCAACACTACAGGATGCTGTAAACATGCCCATCATTCTTGGCATTTCTGCTTCTCCTCCTCCCTCCCCACTCCAGTTGTGTTATTGGGAGGGTTGAGTATGGCTCTGTTTCTATTTCTATTGTATCTCAACTTTTCACTTTAGAACAAGAGCTCTCCACGGGCAGAAACATGGCATCTCCTTCCTCTGCACCCCCTTCTGTTATGTGGAGAAAGGCTACGCCATTGTACAGGCCCAGAAAAATGGGGCCACCAACCCAACAGACTCATCTACTTCTTTTACGTTAACATCATTCAGTTCAGTCCATTGAATGTTAATGTCAGTCCCCTGTCTGTGTGCCAGGTCCCAGGGGATGCAAAGATATTCAGACAGCAATATTGTTTCTCACCCGTAATTGTACAAGGCAAGGCAAGACAAGTGCAGGACAGAACAAGAGACAAAGAACTATGGGGCCATGGGGATGGGAGTTTAATTATGACAGGGGGTAGATCATGGAGAGTTCTTAGTAAAGGGCTGGGCCATGACAAATGAGTAGCATTGAGATACAGGAAAAGTAGGTGAGGGAATTCCATGCAGAGGGAACAACATAAGGAAAGGCATAGAAGCAGGAACATGTGGGAAACCACTTAAGCCATAGTAAGTGGTCTGGGTTGAGGGCCATAGGAGTAGCTGAGAGTCTGTGAGTGCATGAAATGGTGGGGAAAGGTAGAAAGATAGGCTGTGCCCCATCCGGAAGAGTTTTGAATACCAAACCAAGGAAAATGGAACTTCATCTTATAGGCAATAGGGAGCCATTGAAGGTCTTTGAGCAAGGAAATTACCTAATTTTTTCCGCATTCTATAAAGATCATTTGGGAAGCAGTATGGAAGGTGTATTTCATGGAAAGAGACAGAAAGGAGGCAGAGCAGTTAAAAGAATGTTAAAGGACCAGAAAATGGTGCCTAGAATATTACCTGGTGCACAGAAGGCGCTCAATACCTATTTGTTGAATGAATAAATAATGTTGAAGTAGTGGAAGAGTGATGAGCCATTTTAGAGGGTGAACTCTGTGTGACTCCCAGGTCTCTGGCTTTGGGCCACTCAGTGAATGGTGACTAGCCACTTCCCAGTGAAAGGACATACTGGGGGAAAGAGAGAGGGTTACTTTGGGGGAGAAGATAGTTGACGTGGCATTGACCACTTTAATAAACAGTTGTGCAGTTCAGGGCAGCAGACCGGGCTGGAGGCATAGATTGGAGAGTCATTAGAGCTCAGTGAGGATCTGAAGGAAAACCTTCAGTTATCCTTGACCCCCTCCATTCCTACTTTGTCCAGTCCATCACCAAGGTATGTGCAGAATCTGATCACTTCTCACCCTCTCCACTGCTACCACCTGGAACAAGACTCCTCCATCTCTTGCCTGGATTGTTGCAGATTCTCTTACCCATTTTCCCTGCTTCCATCTCAACACAGCAGCCAGTGATCCTATAAAAATGAGCCTGATTATGTCCCTCCTGTCCTCAGATTCCCCATGGAATCCTCATTTCCCTAGCAGTCAAGGCCAAAATCCTTGCAGCGGCCCATGGGCCTTGTATGACCCGGTTCCCTTACATTCCTGCCCTTATGTTAGACTCTCCTCTCTTTCCTGCTGCAGCCAGGCTGCCTCTTAGCTGTTCCTTGAGCCCTCTCTCTAGGCACACTCTTGCCTTGGGGCCTCTGCACTGCTGTCTCCTCTGCCTGGAATGTTTTTCTCCAGCAATGCCATGGCTTCCCCTGCACTTCCTTCAGCTCTTTACTTAAATGTCACATGCGCAGTGAGGCCTCCCCGGGCACAATATTTAGAATTGCAGTCCCTACCCAACACTTGCCGTCCCTCTTCCCTGTTTTATTTTTCTGAATATTACTCATCCCCATTTCATCCTCTGTGTATTTTACTTATTTTTCATGTTTATTGTTCTCTTGTCCTGCAGTGGGAAAGGATCTTTGCACTTTTTGTTCACTGCGTATCTCCAGGATCCGGGACAGTGCCTGACACACAGTAGGCACTATGCACCTAGTATGTGTGGGATGAGTGGGTGGATGGGAGTGGTTGAGACTGAGGAGGGTGGAAGAGCAGGGGGCTACAGCTGTCTGCTCAGGCTTGATGCCAGTGGCTACCAACCTTGCCTGAAGGTGGGAGCGTGTCAGCCTTGCTGTATGTTTTCAATATATATTTAAGGTGTACAACATGATGTTTGGATGTACATATGCAAAGTAAAATGATTTCTACAGTCAAGTCAAGCAAATTAATGTATCATATCACACAGTCACCTTTTTTGGTGGTAAGGGCACCTAAAATCTACTTTCTTAGCAAATTTCTAGTATGCAATACAATGTTATTGACTATAGTCCTCACGCTATACATTAGATCTCTATAGACTTATTCATCCTAAATAACTGTACCCTTTGAGCTACATCTCCCCATTTCCCACCCCCGACCCCCATCCCCTGTCCTCCACCCACCCTGGTAACCACCATTCTGCTCTCTGTTTCTATGTATTTGACTTTTTTTTTTAGATTCCACGTATACGTGAGATCATACAGTATTTTTCTTTCTGTCTGACTTATTTCACTTAGTATACATCCTCCAGGTTAATCCATGTGGTCGAAAATGACAGGATCTCCTTTTTATATTTCTTTTCTTTTATTTCAAAGTATTAAGGGGGTACAAATGTTTTTGGTTCCATGGATCGCTTTTGTAATACTCGAGTCATGGCTAAGGGTGTGCCCATCACCCAAATAGTGTAGGATCTCCTTTTTAAAAGATGAATAATATCCCACTGTTTTACCACAAGGGATGCCACAGTTTTTCTATCCATTGATCCATCGACAGACTCTTAGTTTGTTTCCATATCTTGGCTATTATGAATAATGCTGCAATGAAGGTGGAAGTTCAGATATCTCTCTGAGGCACTGATTTCATTTCCTTTGTGTACATACCCAGAAGAGGGATTACTAGGTCATATGATAATTCTATTTTTAATTTTTTTGAGGAACTTCCATACTGTTTTCCATAATGGCTGCACTAATTTCCATTCCCATCAACAGTGTACAAAGGTTCCCTTTTCTCCACACCCTCAGCAACACTTGTTGTCTCTTGTCTCTTTGATAATAGCCTTCCTAACAGGTGTGAGGTGATATCTCATTGCAGTTTAATTTGCATTTCTCTGTTGATAAGTGATGTTGAGCATCTTTTCCTATACATGTTGGCCATTTTTATGTCTTTTTTGGAGAAATGTCTTTGTAGGTCCTTGGCCCATTTTTTAAAAAATCAGGTTATTTTAAAATTTGAAAAAAAATTGCCATTGAATTGTGTGAGTTCCTTATATATTTTGAATATTAACCCCTTATCAGATACATGGTTAGAAAACATTTTTTCCCAATGTGTAGGCTGCTCTTTCATTTTGTTGATTGTTTCCTTTGCTATGTAGAAGCTTTTTAGTGTGATGTAGTTCCATTTGTTTATTTTTGCTTTTGTTGCCTGAGCTTTTGGTGTGATAGCCAAAAAATCATTGCCAATGCCAATGTCAAGGAGCTTTTCTTCTGTTTTCTTCTAGGAGTTTTCCAGTTTCAGGTCTTAAGTTTAGGTCTTTAATCCATTTTGAGTTGATTTTTGTGTTCGTATAAGGGTCCAATTTCATTCTTTTCTGTGTGGAAATCCAGTTTTCCCAGCACTATTTATTGAAGAGAATGTCCTTTCCCCATTATGTGTTCTTGGTGCCTTTGCTGAAAATTAGTGGACTGTATATGCTTGGGTTTATTTCTGGGTTCTCTGTTCCATTCCACTGATCTATGTGTCTGTTTTTATGCCAGTGCTGTACTGTTTTGACTCGAGGTACTTTTGAAGTGGATGCATTCTGGGGTTCTCTTCCCAGACCCTGTATCTTAAATGGAGGAAGCAGAACATGATTCATCCCTGTCTTCCAAGCACCCAGCAGGGGCTCCAAGAAGGTTGTGGCATTCAGGTAGCCCCTTCCACACAAGTCCCAGTCCTGCTGACATGCAAGCCTGTCCCCAGCGTTGCCAAGCCAGCTGTTGTTCTCTCCACATTAGGTACAACTAATCTTAGGAATCTCATTATGGGTCAAAAAATAATCCTCTATATCTAGATTAAAGACTGTGTTTTGACCATTATCTTGCATCGAGCATTGAGCCTGACAATTTAATTGAGCTGTTATGCCGCTGCCTTGATCTCTTCCCAGAGAATTTACAGCTAATTACAAGTGTCTCTGTGAATTAAGTGGGCCTCTCCCAACATGCTTTGCCTGTTGTTTGCCTATTCCAAATCCCACTTGTTCTTGTGTTACCCAATTATGGGCTCTCACACACAGCTGTCTCTGGCCACTTCCAGCCCACTTCCTTCCTGAGAATGGCCATAACCAGGGCAGCCTCTGCGATACCTGCAGCAATAGAAGGGAGGGGGGTGGAGGTGAGGACTGAGTTGGAGCAGAGAGGTCATAAATCATACTGACCCCTTTAAAGTCACCTCCAGGCAACTAACTGACAGTAGCCCTCTGGCAAGAGGAGGTTGTGCCTTTATCACAGCTAGTGTAATGGAAGCAGAGAGTTCCAGACTGTGACTCCTGAGATCTTACCCTGGCTCTTACCCTGACTTTCTCTGTGACCTCTGGGGCCTCAGTTGCCCTATTTGTAAAATGGGAGCTGACGGATTATTGCTTCTCATTCAGGGTTATGGAGGTGTCTCAAGATGGGACTGCCATGTTTGGAACCAGAAAACAATAAGACATCCATGCAAGGCAGGCGCGGTGGCTCACGCCTGTAATTCCTAGCACTCTGGGAGGCCGAGGCGGGTGGATTGCTCGAGGTCAGGAGTTCGAGACCAGCCTGAGCAAGAGCGAGACCCCCGTCTCTACTATAAATAGAAAGAAATTAGCCAAACAACTAAAAATAGAAAAAATTAGCCGGGCATGGTGGCGCATGCCTATAGTCCCAGCTACTTGGGAGGCTGAGGCAGAACGATTGCTTGAGCCCAGGAGTTTGAAGTTGCTGTGAGCTAGGCTGACACCATGGCACTCTAGCCCGGGCAACAGAGTGAGACTCTGTCTCAAAAAAAAAAAAAAAAAAAAAGACATCCATGCAATAGTCGGGGCACACTTATAGTTAAATATCATTTGTTGTTTATCTGAAACTCAAATTTAACTGGGTGTTCTATGTTTTCTCTGGTACCCTACTCAAGGGTCACTGTGGGGGATAAAGAAGACTGTAATGTTCAGCCAGGCTGCCCACCCCCGGCCCAGCCTCTGCCAATGAAATGGACAAGAGCAGAGGTTCTCAGCCTGGCTGAACATTAGAATCACCTACAGAGCTTATAAAATGCCCTGTATATACCAGGCCAATTCAATCGGAATTTCCGTGGGTAGGTTCAGGTGTTTTTTAAACTCCCTAGGTGAGTCCCACATGCACCAAGTTTGAAACCCTGTAGATTAGAGTAGTGGTTCTCAAAGAGAGGCACGTGGACCTGAGCATGGGCCTCACCTGAGAGCCTGTTAGAAATGCAAATTCTCCATCAGACTTTCAGAGCCTCAGACTCAGAAACTGAGGGCTGTGGCCCTCCAGGTGATTCTAATGAGGCTAAATTTGAGAGCCAGTGTACTGAAATAGTCTGAAGTTTCTTTTGTTTCAATGGCACTTTGTCCTCAGGGGCTGATCTACAGGTTGGTGTGGGGAAAGCAGATGAGTTGAATTGCTTTGCAGCGATGCACTCTAATGGTCAAACTGCCTGCCATCTGGCAAGTGTAGCATAAATTATGGAGGTCATATTTAAATCCACTGAGTGCAGTGGCTTTTTCAGTCCCAAACGTCAGTCTGTTGGCAGTCTCGAAGGCCACCATTGGCACCTGGAGCTTACTGTTAGGCCAGGAAGAGCCAGAAGTATGCCAGAGGGGTCTAGGGGCACAAAACTCTGGGTCAGGCAGTCTGAAGGCCCAGCAGAAAGGGCTGTGGAGCCGGAGGGCAAGGAGGAAGTGAGGTGTGGAGGAAAGGAACCGGGCCCAGTCAGAAGCATAGCAGGTCAGCCCAGGTTCTGAGGAGGTGGCAGCAGAGTCAGGGCCTCAGGGACATCTGCAGGGCTGGTTGGGCAGGCTCAGGCATTTGCTTCTCTGAGGAGCTCCGCTGCAGGCTGGGCCAGAACTGAGGCCGACTGGAGGAGGTAGGTGTCCTAGTGGAGAGGGAAGGCTGTGCTTGCTTTGTTTTGCATTAAGAAGAAAGTGATTGAGAACATAGCAGCATTTTTCTGCAGCCGGGGAGGACTTAAATACGAGGAGCCCACCGGCACCATTGGGGTTTCCTCTATGGGGGTCTTGCAGTCACAGATTGATTAGTTTCAGAGATAATAGCAGGTGCCCAGGATGTGTGATCCTCCTGTCCTTGAGAGACGTCTGGAGGGCAGGCAGCTGGGGCCGAGCATTATTCATTTCTGTCCACTTCAGGATTTGCTCAGTGCCTGCCAAATGCTCGGCCCCGAGTGACTGTGTGGGAACGAATCCAATAGAGAGCCACCGAGTCGCACTTCCTAAATCTGAGTTATCACCTCCGGCCTCCATAAACCACACCACTGAGAAGCCACAGACATTCCACATGCAAAAGGGCACTTTCCTCCGTGTGGCATCATTGCAGACTCTCCTCCTCCTTGCTGCCTCCCTCTCTCCCATGTCCTGCTGAGCGTCCTTTCCGTGCAGAGTGGTCCAGATGTTAGACCCACACCCTGCCCCGGCCCCGCCGCAGCTTTGCATGCCATTGGACAAAATTGAAATAGAAGACAAGAAGGGGGCTTTGAACATTGAAACCACCAAGATTAAACCTACCTGGGTTTACGTGCGAATGATTTTATGTGCTAGGGTGCTAGGAAGACACCCTAAATCTGGAGTTTAATCCAATTCTCCTTATTTCCAAGATAAACTTTGGCGTTCCTGAAAAGATGACATACTATTTGAAGCCCTACAGTTGGGAAAGCGATTTATTTCTTCAGTGTTAAGCCCCACCAAAAAATGTTCTTCTGATGCAATTTCCATCCTCTCACTTTGGCTGTAATATTTAAAGACAATTTTTAAAAGTTACTTTCCATGAATAATTTTCTCTCACTACACTTTATTTTGTTTTTTTGTTTTGGTTTGGTTTGGGTTTTTTTGCTATTAAATTAAAATGGTTACCATGCTGCCATCTGAGGCTTCACTAAATGGGATCACTGGTTTTTGCCAGAGCCAAGAAAGAGTTAAAGTTGCAAATGGTCCTCTGTTGTCTGTTTCAGTTTGGGGGTGGGGTGGAGACACCCCAATTGTGTGTCCTTCTCTTCCCCTCCCTAGGGCTGAGTGCAGGATGTCAAGTCTCCTGAAATAACTCAGACCCTGTGAGTAGATGCCTGCCTCAAGTAGGGGCTGGTTTGGACTAGAGGATTCCCAGGATTAGAAGGAAACTTCCTTGGCCAACTGGTCTGATCTCATGAACTGGAAGACAGAAGAACTCAGCAACCTTCTAAAGCAAAGGTTCACTAACGAACCCTTGCAGGGTCCACAGGGAAACCAGGTGAGTGCTTGTCATCTTCTTTCACCCAGGTGGCATCTGACAGAGCATCCATCCCCAAAGAGAGTCCCATAAGTCTGTGAGGCGCCAGCAGGTGCAGAGCAGAATCTAAGTGCGCATCTCTATCATTAGAATTCTCTGGCGCTCTTGGAGTTTATGTGTTGCAGATGTCCAGAGGACAGAACTGCTTGTTGGTTTTTGCAGCTTTCCGGAGTCATAGCGTGTGGAGGGGCTCCTTCTGCCAGGCCGTAGAGCCCACTCTGATCCCTTTAGTCCCAGGGTGCACACAGTGATGGATCTGGGGGCTCCAGACTAGGGGTCTCCTCACTGCCAAGGCTGGGGCAGTGTTTTAGTCACATGCTTCGAGTCCGGAGCCAGCACAGCCCGGAGAGAAGCACTGTTTTCTTCCTAAGTGTCCTGCTTTTATTTTTATGTACAGCTTGATTCATATTTTCCGTTTGCTCCCATTCGTCGACATTTTTGTGGTGGGTATAGCCTTTTTATGTTATCATTAGGCACCAACCACAGGAATTCATTTTCCAGTGGACCAATTTTGCTATAAAACATCACATCTACCGCAGCCACGGTACAGGTCAAGGGCACTGAAACTTGAGTATTTCTCAGGGTCACCTAGAAAGCAGTGCTGGGATGTGCATCCCAAGACCACTCCAGAGAAGCTGACTCAACAGAGCTGCGGAGGGCTCAGGAATCTGCATTTTTGCATGAACCATAGCCGATTCTGCTGCAGATGGGCCAAGGACCCCCCTTTGAGAAACTGGTTAGTATCTGAGCTCTGACCCATGGCATGAGCCGACAGGTCATGGGAGACAGAATCTGGGACAGAAGCATTTCTGACCTTTGACTGGGTGACATCTCCGTGGTCCGACGTTGAGAGGGTCAGCCAGCCTGCGTCACAGGTAGGCAGGCAGGCTGCAGCAAGGGTCCCTGCAGGGGCATCATGTCGCCTTAGCAGTGTGCCCTACAGAGTCCACTACTGCTCTTATTTATCCTGAGCTAATCTCCCTCAGTGCCCAGTTTAGTGGATCTGCAGATGTGCAATGGGGTTCGGAAGGGGAAAGGAAAGAGAGCGAATGTGAATACTGAGAATGCCATGTGGAGTACTCAGCCTGAAGCCTCACGCAGTCTCCGACATCAGCCGCATCGAGACGCTCATGCGTAGGCGCTAACGGACCCTTCCCCAGCTGAGGACAGGAAAGCTCAGAGTCACACAGCTAGGAAGTGGTAGCCCATTTTTGGTAAACTTAGGTATATTCAATTTAAAGGCCTTCCTCTTTTCTTTTCTTTTTTGGAGAGGGGGAATGGAGGCATTTCAAATTTTTTCCCTCAAATTTTTATTTTGAAAACTGTCAAACTACAGAGTAATTGTAAGACTAGTACAAGAAACCCCACTGACCCTTTAATCGTTAGCATCTTGCCACACGTACACTCTCTCTCTACCAACCTTACCCATCTGCCTACTTTTGCTAATCCATTTGAGAATTACTTGGAAACATTGTGTTGATTTACTTCTAAATGTTTTGGCTTATCTCCAAAGAACAAGGGCCTTCTCCCACTTGGGAAGTTTAACGTTAATACATTACTATTTAACTGATATCTGGTTCATTTTCCCCATTGTTTACAAAACGTCCTTTATAGTGTTTTTATTTTTTGTTATTTAGGATCCAATCCAGGATCACTTACTGCATTTACTTGTCAAGTCTCTTTTCATCTTGAAGAGTATTCTAGTCTCTCTCATTCTCTCTCTCTTTTTTTTTTAAATAACTTTGAAATTTTTTTAAAGAGACTGGGCCAGTTGTTTTGCAGAACATCCCCCAATTTGGATTTATTTGTCTGATGCCACTGCCTCTTACCAAGTTGGGATCCAGTTTGGCCCTTTATATTGTTAAAAGGACCAGGGGCAGGAAGGAAAGCAGCACAGCTTGGTGGGATGAATGAAGCTGTCAAGGGCAACAGAAGAGAGTTCAAGTCTTGGCTCTGGTCTCTGGCTGGTTGACCTTGAGCATGTCAATTAACACTCCTAAAACCTGGTCTTCTCCTTTGTAAATGTAGATGATTTTAGCCTTGCAGATTATAACTGATATGAGTAAAGAACCTAGCAGGTCACATGATGTATAATTAATCATAATGTCATAAATGGCAGCCATTATTAAGTCCTTAAATACGATATATCAAAATATCCTATTTCTTCTCCTAACACATCTCTCAGATGCCCCCTTGTCTGTGCCTTCACGTTTCTCCCTTTCTGGGACACTTCTATCGCCACCGCCTCCCTTCTGTTGCCCACATCCCCCTCCGTCCCCATACACACCACCACGGGTTGCTCTGAATTTGGCGCTCGCCATCATGTTCACCTGGCTTCCTTCTTCCCCAGCACATCAAGTCTGACTGCCTGGCACTCAGCGCCCTCCTGCCTGTCACCTCATCCCATCTACCTGAACATACCTCCCACTGTTTCCCGTGGGGAAGAGTGGTTGCTCTTGATTTGGCTTCCAGCATGTTCTTCTCTACTTCTCTCATTAGAGTGACAGACCCTTTCCCCCCAACCCCTGCAGTGGTGTATGCATATGTCAGTTAGGGCAGTGGTCCCCAAACTTTCTGGCACCAGGCACCAGTTTCATGGAAGACAATTTTTCCACAGATCAGGGGCTGGGGGGATGGTTTTGGGATGATTCAAGTGCATTACATTTATTGTGCACTTTATTTCTGTTACTATTACATTGTAATATATAATGAAATAATTATACAATTCACCATAATGTAGAATCAATGGGAGCCCTGAGCTTGTTTTCCTGCAACTAGATGGTCTCATCCAGCGGTGATGGGAGACAGTGACTGATCTGACAGGAGGCGGAGCTCAGGCAGTGATGTGAGTGATGGGGAGCAGCTGTAAATGCAGATGAATTTACAGATGAATCTCCAATCTGGGGATTGGGGACCACAGAGTTAGGGTATGGTTACAAACAGAAACCACTCAAGGTATTTCAAATGGGAAAGGATTTAATGAGAGTAATTAGGTACTTGCAAAATTTGGACAAACAAAGGTCAAGGGAAAGTCTGGACAAGCAAAGGTCGTGGACGGTCACCAGTTTTGTCATTAACTTTTGTAGATATAAGTTTGAAAGAGCTCAGAAAACCACCCAGAATGATTGCAGCTGCCTCCAATTCTGAGATCTTTTCAGGTAAGTACCTAGAAGCCACTGAAAATAGTCACGGCTGCTTAAGCCCAAAGTTTGACACTTCGACCATTGGAGCAAATGTCTGTTTTCTGCCTTTCTTCTGCCTTCCCAGTCTTGGTAAGTGCTTCTCACCGATGTTTTCTAATGTGGGACTCTGTAGACAGGGACTCCGGGACATGCAGTTCCCAGGCTTCCAGCCCCTGTGATCCAGGCGAGAGCACAGAAGGGATTCTGGGCCAGGGAAAGGCTTTCCTTGGGACTCCTCTGATGGGACTAGTGGGGGAGACTTGCTATTGCTTCTGGGGTCACAGCTTGGAAGGACATGAAGCTGGCTACCTTGGAGGCCATCTTCCCTGACTCTTCGAGGAAGCCCAGCTGTGGTAGGAGAGGATGAGCAATTCATAAATTCCTTTTTGCCCTAGCTAATTTCAGTTGGATTTCTGTTACTTGCAGCCAAATGGGTCCTAACAAATAGGAGAAGGGAGACCAAGTAAACATTACAGAGTCCGAATGTCGCATGTGCTATACAAAGGGGACTAACAAAGAGGTTTGAGAACCCAGAGGAGAAGATAAGAAAGGAGTTCAGCTCCATTTTGTCTTTTATTTTGGGAATGTTAAGTCATCATATTTATCTTAACTACTTCTCGTGGCCTTTGTTCACTTCTAGAATGCTCTTCTTCCTTTCCTTCTGGTTTTCAAAAAACTTCCTGTCTTCCAAAGACCAGTTCAAATCTGCTCTTACTGGGGGCCTCCCCAATGTCTTCACCCCATTTCTTAATTCTTGAAGATCTTGGCACAGAACACTTGAACCTCAAATTATTTTAAACATTTTTGTGCATGTTTGGATTCCCCTATTGGCTGTGAACGTCTCGCCATGGACTACGTCTTCCACCCTTCTGTGTCCTCATCCCAGGTTTATCATTGTCGCCTGGTGCCCAACTAATATTTGGAAGCTGATGGACCGACAGCTCAATGGGGAGGCTGAAGTTGCTGTGGGCAATTAAATGGAAGAGTAGGTGTGGAGGAAAGGAATGCTGTCTGTTAACAGTCATCCAGGAATAAGGAAGCCTTTCCAGAAAGAACAATCAAGCTGGCTCTAATGCACTTGGCACACATGGGTGGACCGAGTCCCAGGCCAGGCACCTCTCCCAGGGGCCACAAGGGGGCGGCAGAGGGCATGGTCCAGGTGCCAAAATGTTGCTATGGCCACTGGATCAGCGGGCTGGCTGGTCATTGAGTTGAGCCCTGGCTGAAAGGAGATCTTGGTACAGGTGACTTGCACAGGATAAGATGGGCCTCCAATCAGAAGGCCTAGGAAGCAGGGTGCCTGGGCCAAGGTTGGGAAAGCCAAAGGATGAACAGATGCATGGTGAACATCAACAGGCATGTAAGAACAGGAGCTGGGCTCTCCCAAATCAAAGCAATAAGTAAACTTCAAGAGATGCATATATTCTGTGAGGGATGCGGGGACGTTTCAGTGCCCTGGTGAAGGAATCAGAAAGTCCAGGCATAGTATGGTGGCCAGAGCAAAGTCTGGGAAGCCAGAGTCTTGGAGTCTGACCTTTTTTTTTTTTTTTTTTTTTTGAGACAGAGTCTCACTCTGTTGCCCAGGCTAGAGTACGGTGGCATCAGCCTAGCTCACAGCAACCTCCGACTCCTGGGCTCAATTTTAATTTTTTGTACAGACAGGGTCTCGCTCTTGCTCAGGCTAGTCTCAAACTCCTGACCTCAAGTGATCCTCCCACCTCGGCCTCCCAAAAGTGCTAGCATTACAGGCATGAGCCACCGTGCCCAGCCATTTTTCTTTCAGTTATTACTTTTTCTGGCCTGAGAGTCTGAGCAAGCTTTGAGCACATGAACAAGGAAAGAACACCCTTTCCAACTTCCCTTTAATCTTAGAAACTTCATTCCAACACCTATCTTCCAGCTGAGCCATCATATAGACAGGCATCAAGGTGGCAGGATCTCCCTGCACTGGGATTTTTCTGAAGACTATCTCTCCCCACAGCTCTGAGGCATACTGTATTCAAACCAGACACCATCTCCACAGTGGGTATTCACAGAAATAGATAGTCCACAAAAGGCACTAATCTTGCCTGAGGATTTGTTTTCTCTTGCTGATAATTTCTCTCCATAAACATTTTTGAGAGTGATGAATAGGTGCACCTTTCTGGAAGAGCGGGCAGATGTTGGGGCGTGAAATGACTTTGCATGGCATGTTTTATGGATGACAGGAGGGGCCCAAGGACTGCCTTTTATTTCCCCAGCCTGTGACTTGCTTGCAGAATGCCTAGGTTCCTTTTTCTGCAGGTGAAGATTTGGCAGCCACTTTGCTCACTGCTGCTAACCTGAAGCTTTGAAGCTTCCACCAGCCTGGGTGGAAGCTAGAGATGTCCAGAAAATTGACACAAAACACCACCAGCCTGCAGCAGCTCTGGGTCCCCTCAGCACGTGTCACGGCCAGCGCTGCTGTCTTCAGGCACTTCATTGTGCTGGTGTCCCCTGCCCCCGCCCCCCACTCCATTACAGCTATGAAGGGAATGAATTCCTTCCTATCACGGTGTTAATGAATCTCAAAGAAATACAAAAAAGAGATGTGATTTCAGAAAAACAAAGAAGCCAGCGTAAAAACAGAAGACACAGTAACCTTCAACAAGATGTGAGATTTTTCCATTCGTCTCTGCCTGGGAGACGGGAAGGGTGATTGTTAATAACAAAGTGACACCAAATGATTTGCTGACAGTTCATCAGGGTCCCTGTAAAGCCCAGAGTAAAGAATGCCAGATGACTCATGCAGGTGGCAAACCAAAAACTGCCTGAGGGGGGACCCAGGACTGCAACCCAGGTCACAGGTTTCAAAACAGGTTTATTCTCACCGCAGGGCAGGGTTGCCAGAGTGAACAAATAAAAATGTACGATGCCCGGTTAGAGCTGAGGTTCAGGTAAGCAATGAATAATTTTTTAGTGTATTTGGGACATATTAGTACTAACAATTCATTTGCTGTTTATGTGAAATTCTAACTTAAGTGGGCAGCCCGTATTTTCTCTGGCAACCCTAACCCAGGGGTGCAGCACTTCTTTTCATTTCCCAAGAACTTACGTATTTCCCAGCTCAAGCTCCACCAGGAAGAGGCTCCTTCCAATCTCAGCTTCTTGAATCCTACACTGTCTTAAAGGCCCAGCTCAAAGGCCACATTGTTGTGAAGACGTTCCCCCCATAAATCAGTTCGTCTCTCCTCTCTTCCTTCTTGCCCCACTTGCTTATTTTTCTATGTTGGTTTACGACTAGTTGCTTCTAAGTCTGTTTCCCCCGCTACACTGGGAGCAACTCAAGGGCGAGGACTTTATCTAAATTCTTTTCCTCCATCGCCCCCAGTGTATCCTCATCCGTGCCTGATGTATAGTAGGTAATTTGTGGATGTTTGCTGATTGAGTGAATGAATGATCAAAGCTAACACTGAGTGCTGACTACATGCTAGGCGTGGTTCTAAGCACTCTCTATGGATTTAGGTCCTTGAATGTTCTAGTAACCCTTTGAGGTAAGGATCTTTCAAATTTCCACTTTAGAGATGGACAAAAGGAGGCACAGAGAAACTAATAGCTTGCCCAAGGATTTGAGCCCAGGCACTGTGGCTCCAGAGTCTGTGCTCTTAACCTCTGTGATACAGTCAATGAATGAATGAGTGAACAGAAGAGGAAGCAGAAGAATAAATGAAGGATTGCATGAGCCCAGGTGGCAGACACAAGCAGTGGGAGCCAAGGTGAGTAACAGGAGATGACAGGCAGGAGGAGTCAGGCACCAGGAGGAGAAGCTGAGGGATGCACGTGGGAGAAGCAGGGGACTTGAAAGGTAGCCCAGCAGCGGGAAGCAGCGTGTCTCTTGTTCCTGTTTCTGCTTTGGAAACCAATCCTTGGGTCCCAACTCACCTGTGTCTCTGCAGGGGCCTGACTCTAACTCTTCTAGTTTCTTCCCCTGAGCCCTCCTCTCCCCAGAGCTCACGCCACACTGCCTTCTCTTCAGAGGCTCAGACCTGCTGAGCTCTGAGGCCAGCCCTGCCTTTCCCCAGGGGCACTCAGCTAGGAGTTAAAGGGCCTCCACACGAAGTCAGCTCAGCTCCGGGGCCCCTCCCTGTCTAGCAGACCTCTGCCTGGTTCTTGCCATGGGTTTGACATGAAAGAACTGATGTGATCCCTGGAGTGTGACCATGGGCTGCCTGCCAATCAGAGCACCAAAAAGATTATTATAGAAACTTAATAACCCCTTTCTCTTCAAGCCTATGGAAACAGTCAGTGGCCTGCTCACGCCTTCAACCTATTCATTTTTTTTAAAATTGTAAAAAAACCACATAACATAAAATTTACCATCCTAACCATTTTTAAGTGCACAGTTCAGGAGTGTTAAATATATTCACATTGTTGTGAAACAGTACTCCCGAGTTTTTTATCTTGCAAAATTGAAACTCTATACCCATTAAACCATAATTCCTCTCCCCTTCCCCCTCTGGCCCCTGGTAGCCACCACTCTACTTTCTGTTTTTATGAATTTGACTACTTTAGATACCTCACTTAAGTGCTTAGGTGGAATCATGCAGTTTGTATTTGTGGGACTGGCTTCTTTCTCTTAGCATAATGTCCTCAAGGTTCAGATGTTGTAGCAGGTATCAGAATTTCATTCCTTTTCAAGCCTGAATAATATTCCATTGTATGTATATATCACATTGTCTTTATTCATCCCTTTGTTAATGGACATTTGGGATGTCTCTACCTTTTGGCTTATGAATAATGCTACTATGAACATGACTGTGCAAACATGTCTTGAGACCCTGCTTTCATTTCCGAAGAGAGATTGCTGGATCCTATGGTAGTTCTAGTTTTAATTTTTTGAGGAACTACCATACTGTTTTCCAAAGTGGCTATACCATTTTATAGTACATTCCCTCCAATTTCTCCACATCCTCACCAACACTTGTTATTTTCTCTTTTTTCGGTAATAGCCGTCCTAGTGGAGGTGAGGTTGCCTTGGAACTATTCTTTATTAGGAGGTTGTATGTTTGCACTGGCTTAGAGCAATTTTTAATTATTTGTTAGAACGGAGCCACGGGGAAGGTATAGCAGCATTCTGTGGGTAGATAACCTAGAGCCACAGAGAGCAATTGTAATTTGCCAATGACTTTGTGACTCTGGGCAAGTTGTGCAATTTCTGAGTTCCCATCTGCTCACTTGAGAAGGACAAGACCTTCTTGATGACAACCTCCTCCCGCCTGTGCCCTGATGGTTCTGCCAGGAAAAAGGGAGGAAGTGAGAAATGGGAGATAACTTGTTAGATATGGGTCTTAATCTCAGCAGCCATCGCCCTGTTTTTTTTTTCGCCATAAGAATAACTCATGCTTATTTTTTAAAAATTAGAAAGCTCAGAAAAGCGTTAGAAGCAAGGAAATATTTTTCCCCCATTCGATCACCCAGAGGCAACCACTGATGATAACATTTTGCTGTGTTTCTTGTAGTCTTTTTTTTCCTAAGTAAGGCAAACTTCTTTCATCTTTAATAGAGTTCCTGTTTTTCTAAAGAAGAGCTACTCATTTTCACAGCAATCATTAGCAAGGTTAACCGAGCTCTCAATTTCTTAAATATATCTTTCTTTGTGCTAGCTCGCTTCTTAAATGTGTCACTTTGAGTGAAAAGCAATTAATTACAGTGGAAAGGCTGCTTGGAGATGTCTTATGAATTTATGTTAATCTGTATAGGGAGAGAGAAAGGAAAGGAAAGAGAGTTGCTGGCAAAGTAACTGAAGTCTATTTAAATGGATAATTTCCTTTCCTTTCAAGTTTCAGAGTTGGGGATCTGTATATTTATGAAAGGACTAGAAAGCTATTATTGTAGCTCCAATTTGTCAAAATCAGTAAATCTCAACTGAAAAACAAAGTTGATAGAGCAGCAAAAAGGTAACAAAAGATTGACTTTGGTAATTGTCATCTAATTTTTTTTTTTCTTTTTTAAAGATCATTGCTGTATTAGTTCAGGAAAAAAAATTGAAATGATAATCTGAAGATTTAAAAAGGTGGCATGTGGGAGAGCCCTGGAGGCAAAGGCGCCCTTTCAGGAATGTCTGGACTCAGGAAACCGTGCTTGGAAATCTTTGGGGCTGGCTTTGAGACTGCAGGGGTCCGGAAGTTTTCGCCTTTATATCTTGGGCCTGGCTGGGACCCCTGAGAATGGCCTGACCTGGCTCCTGGGCTGGGAGAATGATGCAGGAAAGGTGTTTAGCACAGCCCATGGCACAGGGGAAGTGCTCAGTAACTGTTCCATACAATTGCTGTCATCTGGGGTGGTGGAGGGACTGGGCTTCTGGGTCTTCTCTTGGCAGTATGGTGGTTGGCGGGGGGACAGTCACATTTGAAAAGTGGGGGATGGTGGAAGTGGATTAATACCTTCATCTACTTTCTAATTCCTCCTTAATCTGGGCTTCCAGGGCCCTGTGTGTGTGTGTGTGTGTGTGTGTGTGTGTGTGTGTGTGTGTGTGTATGTATGTCAGAGCGTGCAAAATGGGGAAGGCTCAAGGAGGAGGAAGAGTCAACTAATATTTATTAAGCTCCTACTGTATATTAGACACCATGCTAAGCATGTAAGAAAAAAACCAATTTTGCAAGAAAAATTAGGTCACTTGACTAAGCATTTGGACCAGGATTGTCTGTCTGACTCTAAAGCCTGAGCAGGCATATCTCCTCCATTTTCTGTGGACCTATGGAAATATTTCCTCCGTCATGTTCCTTAAGAGCAGACAAGGACCCTTCAGCATGGGAGAGAACTCAGCTTGTAGGTCACTGCATCCAACCCTGAGCCTCAGCCCCTCTGTTAAACCTCCCTGCCAAATGCTCATCAGACCTCCACTTGCTTGCCTCCTTTGACAGGGAGCTCATTTCTGCTCAAGGCAAACCCTTTGGTCTTAGGCTACTCAATTTTTTTTTTTTTTTTTTTGAGACAGGGTCTTGCTCTGCAGCCTCAGCTGGAGTGCAGTGCCATCATCAAGCTTACTGCAGCCTCAAACTTCTGGGCTCAGGAGATCCTCCTACCTCAGCCTCCCAAGTAGCTGGAACTATAGGCATGCACCACAATGCCCAGCTAATTTTTCTATTTTTTGTAGAAGTAGGATCTCACTATGTTGCTCAGGTTGGTCTTGAACTCCTGGCCTCAAGCCATCTTCCCGCCTCAGCCTCCAGAAGTGCTAGGATTACAAGCATGAGCCACCTCGCCTGGGCAATTGTTTGGAAGTTCTTTATTGAGAAAAAAATCCTTCCTATAGTTGTCCTCTACTGATCCTAGCTATGCTCTCTTTGACACAGAGAACATGTCCAATCCCCTCACTCCGTGACAGCCCTTCATGGACTGAATACATTCACCATGTAATCCTATGATCTGCATCTCTCTGAGTTCAAAATCCTTAGTTCACTGGGCACTGGAGAGCCTGAACTGCCTTCACCAAAGCAAGAGATAATTATGTATTGCCGTCATGCATTTTTAAAAAATAAAAACAACTGTCTACTTATATAAACTCTCCTAACAAAACAAAGTTGAGGACCAAGAATTAAATCAGGAAGTTATGTGAGCCTTTCACAGTAGTGTCAGAGTACAGGCACTTTACTTAAAAAATAGACTCCGCCTAGCCTTGTTACTCTCTGTTTATATACAATCCTAACACATCTGGCTGCCAGGTCACTAGACAGCTGTGGATCAGAAGGGAGACAGAACCTTTTAGAGGTAAGTCCTTCATTCCAGCCCCTTCAAATGATCCCAGCTCAGCCCCCGTTGGCTGTCCTATACAAGTGCTATCTGTGCCCATGCCCTGTCTCTGGAATTACTCTGGGCCTCCTCCTGGTACTCCTTATCTTTCATTTTCTCAATTTCTATCCACCCTGCCACTGCCAGCATTTTGTCCCCATACCCGGCCACTTCAATTGGTGGCCAGGTTTTGAACATGCTATTCCAGCCCTGATTTTAGTATTCAGCTTTTCTACCTACTGATGGCATGCAAGTCACTTAATCACATTAAGCTTTGTTTTTGCTTTTTTGTTTGTTTGTGTTAATGTGTAAAATTCCAATCTCACGTGTTTGTGTGTGAGTATTAGAAGTGATAATGTGTGTGAAAGGATAAGCAGTCAACGGGGGCAGCTGTCATGATCTGGCTTCTGTGCACATGCACTGCAGCACCCCGGTCTTGGCGGTCCCCAATGGACTTGCTGTAGCCAGGTCCAGAGTTTCAAAGGCAGGATTGCGGAGGATAAGCACAGTGATAAATGGTAGCTGGAGAAATAAGATGGAGTTGGGGTAACTTTAAAACTCAGGCGCTAATATCTGGGTCTCTCAGTGAAGAGGCAAGGGCTCAATGTGCCTCATGAACCTCCAAGAGCAGCGTCACTATAAAGCTTTGCAGAGCTTAATGCCTGTGACCCTTCCTTCATCCCCTAAGCAAAAATGTATTGAGCACACACTTTGTGCCAGGCCCTCTTCTGCCCACTGGAAATGTGGCAGTGCATCAGACAGAGCTCTGCACTCATGGGGCACCCATCCTTGCTGAGCCTGAGTCAGGAGGGAAGGCAAAGTATAATTAATAGACACTGTTTAAAGATGCAAGAAATTTTATAGTGTGTTTTAGAAAGTTTACATTCAAAATGATTACAGATATTAATTTATATCTGAAATAATTATAGTTTTAAACATTTTGGCCAAGGGAAAGCTTCAGTTATCATTGAATTTCATTTAAGTGGGCAGCCACTGCTGGGTGCAGTGGCTCATGCCTGTAATCCTAGCACTGTGGGAGGGTGAGGCGGGAAGAACACTTGAGGTCAGGAGTTCGAGACCAGCCCAAGCAAGAGCGAGACCCCGTCTCTACTAAAAATAGAAAAATTAGCCAGGTGCCGTGGTGTGTACCTGTAGTCTCAGCTACTTAGGAAACTGAGGCAGGAGCATCACATGAGCCCAGGAGTTTGAAGTTGTAGTGAGCTGGGATGATGCCACTGCACTCTAGCTGGGCGACAGAGTGAGACTCTGTCTCAAAAAATTAAAAAAAAAAGTTAACTATAACTTAAAAAAAAGAATGCTCCTCAGCCTCCCTCATCCCTCTCTCGCCTTCTTTGCTGGGGTGAGCACAGGATCTGTTCTGCCTTTAGTCAGAGTCAGGGTCAGAGCAGAGGGGCTAGGAAAGGAAAACTGAGCCAGGAGGTCTAGACCACATGACTCGAGTGACAGACACTGGGGCCTGGCCATGGCCGAAGCCATGGGGCGGCCACACAGTCATCACCCACCAGTTCCTCCGCCGCCATTTGTGGAATCCCTGACAATGCTGAGACACCATCGACTAAGAAGTGCTGTGAGAAACAAGGCAGATCTGAGTGTCATGGCTGTGTGACAGAAATACTGCAAGGACTCGGGATGGGCAGTCAGGAGGCTGGTGTCCAGGCTTGGCTCCCCCACCAGCTGTGAACGCCGGGGCAAGCAGATACCCCTCCGGGCCTCTGTTTTCTCATGCATGATGTGGGGTTAAGCAGCTGCTTGTCTATTCTCCTAGGATTTCTGTGAGGCTAAAAAAAGAGAACAAAAGTGAAAGTGCTTTGAAAATGACAAAGCAGTGTAAAGATGCAAGGAATTATTGTTGTTGCCCTGAGCTGGAGCCAAGCAGGCAGTAGCTCTGTGTCCCCTGCCCTGGTGATAAAGGGTAGCATGAAAAACCTTATCTGTTCCCTTCTGCTGTTTCAAGACTTGTTCCCTGGAGGGGATCTGGGCAGTGGGAAAACAGAGCCCAGCCTGGGGTGGCTTCCAACTGCATGTATTGGCTCTCTGGAACACCGGACCAGGAGGCAGGAGCCTGGGCTCTGGGCCCTGCTCTACTGCAGACAAGCTGTGTGCCCCCAGCTGGGTTACAGCAAGCAAACCTGACTGTTGTGGGGGACACCTCAGGACTTCTGCTGTGGGCAGGCCCTGGTTTCTATCACCCCAGTCATGGGGTCTGGACTTCCTGGCTCAATGTTCCTTTCCTAGTCCTTTTGCTCCATCCTGACTCTGCTTAAAGGCAAAAGAGAGCCTGTGCTCTCCCTCCATAAACAGCCCCAGCAAAGCAGGCTGAGCTACTTGCCACCATTTAGCCTCTCTGGGCACTGGCCAATACTAAAATTCTGATGCCATATCATCAGCTTGAATGCAGGGAGCTGGATCAGCTCTGAAATCTGGGGCAGGAGGGAAAAGGGGGGGAAATGACAACTGAGTATCAGGTCCTTTCCATGTCATTGATCTCCTTTCGTTCATCCAGCCCATGATCATGCCAAGCGCCGTGCCGGGTGCTGGGGACCATCCATAAACAAGGCAGGCCTGGCTTTCTGGGGACTACAGCAAAGCAGGAAAGACAGGCATAAAACAGATGTTCGCACAAATACAGAATGACAGTTGTGGTAACAGGTAAAGGAAAAGAATAAAGAGCTATGAGGAGAGACTTCACTGGCCCGTTATGGAGTTGGAACTCAACAGATAATAGGATGTCCAACTAGAAGGGGACAAAGCTTCCATGCAAAGGGAACAGGTGTGAAGGCCGCACGGCTGGAAGGAGATTGGCATGACCCAGAGACCAAGTGAGAAAGCAAATGTGTGCATGGGGTGTGAGCAAGGCTGAATCGTTGCTGGCACTGGTGCTGAGCACTGGCTGAGGCCACTTGTGGGCTGTAGTCAGAGCAGAGGTCTTGATCCTAATCTTGGCGTCCTTTAATCTTAGAATGTGAGCTCCACTGGCCTAGATCTTCAGCATACAATTAGATGTTCTTATTTTGTGGACACCAGATTCCATAGACATTCACTGTATTTAGCTCTAGAAAAACGGGGGCAAAAAAAGACATTGTCCCTGCCCCTCTGGTCCCTGTCTGGAGGGCAGGCTGGTGAGAGGGCAGTGGGTGGGGCAGACATTTCATTAAGGAACTCGAGCAAGACAGGCTGAGATTCTTTGCCACAAAGGATGTGTGAGGGCCGAGGCTCAACAACCGGGTCTGACAGTTACAGGAACTTGTCACGTTAATGGCCACATCTTTGTAATGCTTGTCATACCCACGTAGGAGGCTTTCCGGGGAAAAATGTAGTTTAAGCTGAGCCTTGAAAAGCGATAGGACTTTTTATTTTAATGTGTTTTTTTTCCAAGTTAAAAATAATCTATGCTCCTAAAAGAAAATTTGAGAAAGACATAAAAGGAAAAAGATAATTACAACTACACTTAATCCAGAGAAACTACCGTACACATTTTAGTGCGTAGCCTGCAGGCTTCTTGTCTATGTTTAACAACATTGTAACCATTGTATATGTACAATTTGGCAACACTCTCATCTTTCATTTCACAAGTCAAAAGTCTTTTCCCATGTCATTAAATGGTCTTTAAAAATATATCTAATTGCTGTTCGACATTCTGTTCTTTGGATTCGTGTGACTACTTCACTATCATTGGATATTTTGGTAGTTTCCAAATTGGTCGCTACTATGAATAATGCTGGAATGAGCATCTTTGTACACAAAACCTGTGATGGCGTCTGGGTGTTCCCTTAGGGCAGATTCTGAGGAGTGGAATTGCTAGGTCAAAGGGTGCGAACATTTCTATGGCTCTGGGTATGTGCTGGCCAATCACACTCCTACCAGCAGTGTAGGAGCTCTTCTATCTCACTGTATGCTTGCCAACACTGTTTTCTTTTTTGAATCTTCTCCATTTTGATGGAGGAGAACCATGCTGTCTTGCTGCCTAAGGAAGCCTTTCGTCGACTAATGATGAGTCTGAACGTAACCAGCAGAGGTGAGGGAATGGGGAGGTGGGGAAGGGCACAGAGAGAACAGTTTGAGGAAAGGCTGGCGTAGTTCTTCCCCAGGTAGCTCTGTGGAAGTTTCTGGAATGTTTAGGGAATAGCACAAAGGCCGCCTCAAGTCATCAGTAACGTCTCCTCTGCTGTCTTGGGCACTGAGAGCAGCCGGCTCAGGACACTTCCACCTGGAAGGGGAGCGGCTGCCTGAGACCTGGTTCTGTTTGTCCCAGAGCAAGCTTGGGAGGCAAGGACCTTTCTCAGCCACCCCCAGCACTGCTGTCCTAAAGGATGGAGCCTCACTCAGCCAGATTTCTCCAGTGAGAGAGGGAGTCTACATTCCTCATCTCTGTGAAAAATGAAGTATGGCAAAGTGGGATTTGGGAATAAAACCTTCAAAACTGGCCTTTATATACTACTGGAGAGAGCATAAATTGGTGCACCCTTTTTGGGGACAACTTGGTAATATGTCTCAAATTGTAAAGTGTGAATACTTTCAACTCAATAATTTTACTTTTAAGAATGTATTCAAGAAAATAAACAGATAAAAATGCAAAAAAATGCATGCACAGGGAATTGTACAAAGGAAGTATTATTGGTATTAGTGAAAAAAAATGGAGACAATCTAAGTGAGTAATGTCTGTGTGCCTGAGAAATGGAGACATTTGCATGAGAAATTGTGTGGAAGTCTGGATTGAGGAAAGGGCCAATAACAGCTAAGAAAAAGCTGTCTGGAAAATATCCAGAAGGATCCCCTGCCTAACACCCAAGAGGAGCCCTTCCTCCCAGCCTGCATTTGGCATCGACAGCTTGCAAAGCAAAGCATGGCTTGAGCCTACCACAGGCGGGCACACGGGCAGCAGCCCACTTCAATCTGCATCTACAAATAGGGAAAATGAGTTGTTTGGCCAGGAGGGTGAGGCCCCAGTCTCTCCTGGTGCCCCTCCAGCTACTACTGTGGCCAAGAGGACAGTAGTTATTCCATCTTGGCTAGAAACATTCCAATAGAGGGTCAGAATATCCCATGATCAGGCAAGTATGCTGCTAACAACCTCTAATGATGCATACATGGAAAAATATCATTGTGTATCTTTTATGGGATTGAAAAATTCCTAATCAGGGGACTGGTTAGAGTAAATGTCTCCCTCAGAAAGAGACATATTGCAAAGAATAGAAAAGAATATTAAATTCCAAATGACAGCAAGCTTTGGGAGGACATTGCAGTTACTCATTATTCAGAAAGCATGTATTGAGTGCGTACCCTGTGCTAATGGTGAGCAAGACAGGCAAAGTCCCTGTCTTCATGGAGTCTACCTTCTGGGGTGGGAAGAAAGATAACAAACAAGGAAACAGATACTAAATGGTGGGTGTGGAGGAACAGGCTGCTGGGCAGAGGGACTGAGGGAGGCACGCTGGGAAGGGTGCTTGGGGAAGGTCCCTCCGTGGTGGCGGGGACTGTGAGCTGAGACCTGATGTCTGAGAATGAACCAGCCGTGCAGGGCAGGGCGCCTCAGGCACAGGGAACAAGCACCGGGACAGAACAGGGGCCACTGTAGCTTCAGTGCATGACAGGGGGACAGTCGTAGGCCGGGGGGAGAGGGGGCCAGGAACTAGGTCACGCAGTGTCTTATGCATTCTAAGAGCAATTGGGGATTGTTGAAGGGTTTCAAACAGGAGAGGAACATAGATGGTTTATGTTTTTTGCTGTTGTTGCTTTTTAGCTTTAGTTTTGTTTGTAATTTTAGTTTACTGGGTGTTGTTTAAAAATGAGATGTAATTAATACACCATAAGATTCAACCTTTCAAAGTGCTCAGTTCAGTCATTTTCTGTGACATTCACAGGGTCGTGCAGCCATCACCATTATCTATGTCCAGAACATTTTCATCGCCCGAAAAAGAAACTTTACACCCTTTTGCATCACTCTCTATTTCCCCTTCCTCCAGTCCCCAGCAACCACTAATGCATTTTTGTCCCTATGGATTTGCCTATTTTAGTGATTTCATACAGCTGAAATCATACTATGCGTGGCCTTTTGTGTCTGGCTTTGTTCACATAGCATGTTTGCAAGATTCACCCTTGTATTATGTGTTGGTACTTCATTGCTTTTTATGGCTGAATAATATTCCTATGGATGGATTTACCACATTTTATTTACCCTTTCATCAGTTGTTAGACATTTGAGTTGTTTCCACTTTTGGGCTATTATGAACATTCATGTACACATTTTTTAATGGACGTGTACTTTCTTTAATAAATGCTTTCCCATTCTTGCAAGCCTTTGGTTAATTTTCAGAGTTCTGGAAAAGTTGATTCTGACAACCTGGGGCAGTGTGTTCACTGCTTGTATGGAACAGGATTATCAGAGGTCTTTACTCTGATGTTTCACTGATGCCACTCTGGATCACTTCATTTTTAAACCCTATGTTAGTATTCGATCAGTCAAAATGAGTCGAATTTTAAAGGGAAGTAGCCCTGAGTTTTGTTTTCCAGATCATTGCTGTGGTCAGCAACATCACCAGCCTCTGTTTTAAAAAATTTATTGTTTCCAATGGGCCAAATGCTGAGTGAAATAGGGGCCAACTAAGCAAATCAGACTTTAATCAGCCTCTGGACAGGGCTTCATTGTTGGGAGCAGTGTGATTGTGTTTCTTGGAGAGATGGCAGGGTCCACAGAGGGCAAGCTGCTGGAGTGGGATTGTGAGTTGTTAAGAGCCTTGGGCTGGTGGGAGGAGGCTGGCTTGGAGCCCTGACTGGCAGTGAGACCTTCTTCCAGGCCTCCAATCCCCAGCTTTGTAATGCATCATGGCCAGGGGCTCCAGCAGCCAACAGGGTGCTCTGCGCTGGGTGCTCCTGTGATGGAGAACTGGCTTGTGTGTGCTTTTGCATGGCACAGCCCCTGGGGGGTTCTCTGTTCCAATAGATAGGGGAGGTGTTGTTCAGGGGCAGGGGATATATAAACTGACCTCTCAGTCTGTTGCTCGTAGGGTATGGGGTATGACCATTGACTTTTCCTGGTTTGGCAGAAAGCAGATGTTTTTCATGCCCCATGGAAGATGGAGTTGCTAAGACTATTTCAGCTGTCCGTCACCTATCTCTAAGTTCTTGCAAAGACTTGGGCAGGAGCTCCTTATGTTCCAATATCTACCTGGTTTGTCCTGAAGAACTGACTAACAACAGGAGAGAGTTTATCCAGGATCAATGTCAAGTCCTACTCTTGGAGCTAAAAAGCCAGTTGTGGAATTGTGGCTCAACAGAAGTACATGAGAGAAGGGCTCGGGTGGCTGAATTGATGGATGTAGGGAGGAAGTATGAAGGGCCACCCTTGGGGACTAAGATGATCTCAGATGGCATTAAGAGTGGAATAACGTCCAGAAGGAGGAAAGTGAGTATTCCACTCACTCTCAGCTGCACCAGACACCCACAAGGTTTTGTGTCCTGGAGTGTATCTGGGGTGGGGAAGGCAGCCTGGAAACTGTATTGTGTTAGAACAAGGGAAGGGCTGGAGCTGTTCAGCTGAAGCACGACAGACTCATGGGACCTGGGCACTGTCTGCAGGTCTCTAAAGGGTTGTGCTGGGGCCGAGAGTGCGGGCGTATGAGGCCCCCAGGGCAGAGTCGGGTCAAGCGGGGGAAGCTACAGAGAAATAGCTCTCAGCTCGGTATTTAAAAGACCTCTCTGACAGGCTGAGTGTCCAAGCATGCAACCTTGGGCCCATGTCTGCAGGTAGTGATCCCCCCAGTCAGTCCTAAAGGGTCAAGTTGGGAGAATTCCAGAAAGTGATTTGCATAAACACCCACAATGATGTTCTCTCAAAAACATGTTGGAGCTGGCCGGGTCATCGTGTCTCAGATCTGCCCCTCCTTCATTCCAGGTCTCTAAAAGATTGGCTCTGCCACCCACCCAGCTGGGAAGCCAGAAATGTGGGCATTCTCCTAGACTCCTCCTGCTCTCCCACCCATGGCAATCAATCAATCAGTCAATCACCAATCACCAGGTCCCATCCAAGACAACCTCAGGGCATCTCTGGTATCTGGCCCCTTTTCTACATCCATTGCTGCTGTCTTCACCCAGTCTTCATCATTGCTTCTCCTGGCCTCTGTTATAGCTTTAGGTCTGTCCGGTGGCAACTGAACTGCACATGACCCTGTGAGCCCTTGTTGAACTATTTGCCATGTCTCCATAGTCTCAGGATCAAGCATAGACACCTTAACATGATGCTCAGCCCACTTCTCTGGGCTCACTGTTCTCCGGGTGCTCCAGGCTCCAGCCACATCACTGCTGTGCCCTGCCTTGGTTTTCACTGGTCTTTCTGTCTAACGTTCTTCTCTTTCTTGGCTTGGGGTTTTTTTGTTTGCTTGTTTGTTTGTTTTAAGAGAAGTGTTACATTTACAGAAAAATTGATTGGAAAGTAGAGAGAGTTCCCACATATACCCCCAGCACCCCAGTTTTCCTATTATATCCAACTAGTATTAATTAATGTGTTGTTTGTTACAACTGTGAACCAATGTCAGTATGTTATTATTAAGTCCACAGTTTGCATTAAGGCTCACTGTGTTATATATTCTATAGGTTTCGACAAATGTATAATAACATGTATCCACCATTCCACCGTTGCTGTATCATACAGACTAGTTTCACTGCCCTAAAACACCCCCAAGTCCTCCCTTGCAATGACTTTTCCTGGCTTTTATGTGTCAAAACCTGCCCGTTTATCCCCGTAGGAAGCCTTCTCTCTCTCTCTCTCTCTCCCTCCCTCCCTCTGGCTCTCGCTTTCGCTCTCGGTCTCGCTCTCCCCTCTCCTCCCCCCTGCCCCCATACGGCAACCCTGCTGGATAGATTTTAACTTACAGATGAAGAAACAGAGGCTCATTTATTCGAATGACTTGCCCAAGGCCACACAACTAGCGAACCTGGGACTGAGATTTGAACCCAGGTCCATCTGCCTCCAAACCTGCCCAGAGCCCTGTGCTTAAGTCCTTGATCCTGCTCACTACCTGCCTTCCTCTCTCATTTGAGAACCTGAGATGAGGGACTATTCCAGCTCATGTCTGGAATTGGAAATGTCAGAACTTAGTTCAGGACCCAGCACAGAGCAGGGATTCAAGATAAATATAGATGGATTGAAAAATATTTTGTTATTGGTGTACTAATAAACTACTAGCTGGAAGCACCAAAGAAAACAAAATCAGGGGTCTTTGGGCGGTCTGCAGGAAAAGATATTAAAAATATTTACCCCACATACTCTGGCAGGTCCTCTAGGCCCAGCCTCTTGAGTGAACTTAATTCCAGTGACAGTGACCTGGGGTGTGCGTGTGTGTGCCTGCTCGTTAAGAGATCCTTCTCCCCCTCACCTAGGACACCCTTAATAGGGAAACAGGCTGCTTTCATCCCAGCCCGAAGAGGCCTGGAGAGGCCCATCCTTTCCATCTGGGCTCTCCTGGAGAGGGGCCAGGCCCCACGTGTGCTCACGTGTGTGCACTTGAGCTCAGCGCCTTCTCTTCTTCAGAGATCACGCCATCAGACGCATAGTTCTTCTCTCTGCTAATGCAATTTATATGTCTGAGCATGAACGGAGGATTTGTGAGCCTTCAAGGCAGTGGCTTTGGAAATTACTGCGACAGGCTGGGGCTGCTGGATAGAAAATTGAGGTTTAGGAGACTTCGGAGGAATTATTTTCAAAGGTGCCGAGGCTCCCCCTGGACCAGAGGGAGAGCATATTCTGGGCTCTGAATAGCCCATGCCCACCCCACATCCTCCCCCAGGCCCGTCCTAGGGTCCCTTTTGAAACATACCCAATAAGGCCACCCGGCTTAGCAATGAATCTGACGGAGCTGTATACCTTGATGGGACGAGGGTTCATTTAGCAGAATCAGCTGGTTCGGGAGGCAAGGCGGGCATGAGAGCCATTCAGGCCTGGGTTCACCTCTAGACCTGGGCTCGCACCAGCTGGGGAGTGTCAGGCCTTTGAAAACTCCCTGAGCCTCGGCTGCTACCTGACCAAGTCGAAAGGGGTAATGTCTCACGTTGAAAA
>RJWJ010020550.1:0-28646 GCA_004363605.1 Indri indri | reverse complement strand
GTGCAATAAATGTAAGAATAGAAGAGTGGTGATAAGTTTGGAGGGGAAAATAAACCTCTCAGCAGCGTATTTTTAGCTTTCTGAGCCTTGCTGCCCGGCGGTGCTTTCTCTATCCCTGCCCTCTCCCTCCCTTGTCCTCAGAGCCTTTCTTTTGTCCTCTTCCATCTCTCCCCAGGAGCCTGGAGAAGGAGCCAGCAGATAAGTGAAAGTGGTATTTTTATAGGCTGATAAAACCCGCGCTTATCTAGAAAGCTATGCCCCATCTCCACAAGTGTCCCTAATTGGTCACTTGCCCGATGCCTTCTCTACCAGGGTGGCAGACGCCCTGGGAAAGGTGACTCAAGCCACCCTCCCTGGCCTCCTGGCCTCTGTTCGATTCCCCTCTGCCCTTTCCCCTCGGGAACAGCTGCTCCCCAGGAAAGCTGTTGCCAGGAGGATTTGAGGAACCAGGAGGGAGGTGAGAGGAGATGGGGAGACCGACAGTGAGGAGGGAGGGGTCCGGACTTCCCCTAGTGGGCTCGCTGTGCCACTATTTAATGATGCTAACTATATTAAATTCTATACTCTAGCAGCCTCTTAAATCCGTTTATGGCCCATGCTAGACCCTGAGCTGTAATAATAATAAAAATAAAATAAAGGATTTATGCATCCAGGGTGTGGACCCGTCGCTGGCAGAAAAGAAAGAGCTGTTTCTAGCTGATTTTGCTGGCCTGTTGCCCACACTCTGACCTCCCGTTTTCCCGGGGTGGAGGCTCCCCGGAGCAGGGAGAAGGACTGGGTTCTGCAAGAGGAAAGATTTAGGGAAGTGACAGAAAAGCCCACTGAAAAGGAGCATCGGCTGGGCCCTTCTCAAGCCAATTTTTCCCAAGCTGCAGTCTCCCCACTTCCCTCTCTTGGCTCATGGAGAAGGATGTTTTTGCGTTATAGCCTGAGCAGCAGCTCTAAACCCAGTCTGTGACTGGGAATCGAAGAGAAAGCAGATAACTAGAGTGGAAAAAGCCTACAGAGAAAGCCAGGCATTGTAGTGACACTCTTGGGTATTGCCGTGTGTTCAAATCCTGGCCCTGTCGCTTCCTAGTCGTATGAACCGAGCAAACCTTTTAAACCTTTCCTGGCCTCAGTTTCTCAATCTGTAGAATGGGCCTCATAAGAGTATCAGTCCCAGGTGGTTGTTCTGAAGGAACAAACCATGACATGGCACGGTCATGTGCCACATGATGACGTTTCGGTCAATGATGGACCACGTGTACAACAGTGGTCCCATGAGATTATAATAATGTACTTTTACTGCACCTCTTCTATGTTTCAATATGCAAGTACTTAGCATTGTGCTGCAACTGCCTACAGTAGTCAGTACAGTAACATGCTGTGTGGGTTTATAGCCCAGGAGCAACAGGCTACACCATACAGCCTAGGTGTGTAGTAGGCTCTACCATCTAGGCTTGTGTAAATACACTCTATGATGTTTGCACCCCAAAGAAATTGCTGAAGGACACATTTCTCAGAATGTGTTTCCGTCGTCAAGTGACTCGTGACTATATGTAAAACATCTGGCACAGACATACAGTAGGTCTTGACAAGTGTACTCTTCCAAAAAATGCCATTCCTCTCAAGACAAGTAGAGGCAGGCTTTGCCTAGAGCCCAGCCCATGGTGGGAGGAGAGGGCAGGAACAAGACTCAGCAGCCGTCTGTGTCACTGGTCCCTGGGAAGCATTAGTACCAACTTACTAGTATCTGGAAGGAGGGGCTGAGCCTCTTCTGATCAAGGCTCCTGAGGAGCAGGAAGTAAGGACAGAAAGGAGAATGCTCATAGCCTGGTCTGAAGGGTCTGGAGAACCCTGGTCCCGGTCACAGAGGGGAGGACGGGGAGGAGGGGCTGTTCTGTAGCCTCATAGTCATGGGGCCGGGCCCTCCATGGGATGCTGTGGCCCTTCTCCCATGCTTCTGCTGAGCACATAAGAACCTAAGTTGTAACCTTTGACTTCCCATAGGAGATGGCCCTTAGCGGGCAGGAACTGTGTGATTGCTGTCTGCCAGCTCTCAGATCATCAAGAAATACTCACTCAGTGAGCTGCCGAACAACTGAATGAGAACTAAGACCTCTGGCTTTGTAGTCCCAGCATTCAGTGTTGATGAGGCCAGCGCCAGGGGCTTGGTGTGAAAGTGTTCAGTTTCTCTGCTAGTTGCGGCATAATTCTCAACGCCTGATTACCCCATCAGGAAACTAAAAGAACGCGTTTGAAGCTTATGGAAGATTGGTTGCACTTAACAACCCAATTCTGCACGCCACCTTATACCCACGCCCCTGCGTGATCCCTTCTCAGGGTGGCTCTGGACATGACCTGTGTAACTTGCTTTGGCCAGTGGGACAGTAACAAACTCAATGCCTTGTGTGTTTCTACCCTCTTGTCCCTCTGACTTCTCCGTGTGAACGATTCTGGGCTAGCCTGCTAGAGGATGAGACACATGGCTAAGTCCACCTTGTTGTCATGGCCAAGATCTTAGATAAGTAAGAAAGCCCAGCTAATGTCAGCAAAACCACCTTGTCAGGTCAACTGCAGCTGACCTGCAGCTGACCACAGACACCCGAGTGCACTGCAATTGGCAGACCCATCCAGCTACCCCATAGACTCATAAGCAAAAACAAATCTTTATCCTTGTAAGCAGCTGGTGTCAGGAGTTATTTGTTATATGGCATTATTGCAGCAATAGAGATAACTGGTAGGGATATCTGGATTTAAATCCAGCTAAATCCAGCCCTGACTGACCCCACATTCCAGTTGTTGGCAGGGAAAGGAACTCTGAGGTTCCAGTTGCAAACTTTCAGTCACTGACTTTAATTTCACGGGTTGACTGTTTAAAGCATCAGAACTAGATTGGTGCTTCTGGCTTCAAAACCATAGAAGCTGGAGCTGACAAGAATTCCATGGGAGGCTGAGGCAGGAGGATCCCTTGAGCCCATGAGTTCGAGGCTGCAGTGAACTATGATCATGCACTGCACTCCAGCCTGGGCAACAGAGCAAGACCCTGTCTCTATTTAAAAAAAAAAAAGGAATTCCAGTAGGGCCAGGTCTACACTGAAGCAATTTCCTGATTCATCTAAATTACATAGAGCTGGGTTTAGGGAGGCAGAATGAGTGGGAGCCCCTTCTGAAATCTATGGTGGGTTTTTCTGCAGCACGAGCCATGACATAGTGGACAGCACCAATTTCCTCCTCTGGCTACAGCACCCTGATTTTCCCTTCCTCACTCCCATTAGAAGTGGCCAATTAGCATATTCCATCCCCATGCTGCAATGATTGGTTCAACAGTAGGCATGTGTCCAAATTCTATCCAATCAGAGGTTATTGTGGGACTTTTACCAGTGACTGTTAGGAAAATAGTTGAATGACAGTGATATGTGTCAGGTATGGTGCCTGACACATAGTGAGTGCTCAATAAATGTTACTGACTTTTTCCCTGATTTTTTCCTTATTACTTGCTTTGAATCCCATTTTAAAGAATAGATACGTGTGTATACGCTACAGTGCACAACCTTGGCCCTGCAACTGGTTGAACAAAACAAACTACCCAAAATTTCTGCTGTAGATAACTGGACTCAAGTCTCTGGGGAAAGGTGGGACATGCTTTTTTGGAAAAAGGAAGCTTCCAGATGAGACATCAGCTTCTGATGCCTTCCCAAGGAGGTGTCTGCAAAGTAGCAGTGGAAGAAGCTAAGATTGTAAAATGTCTTCAGCAGCTCAAAGCTCCAAAAGCAAGGGTGTTGGTTCAAACACCTGGAGGTGGCTCAGGTACTGTTTTATGACAATACAGCTGTAGGTGGCTCCAGTCCGGTTTTTCCCCATCCCTATAGCTCATGAAGTAGCCATGCCTCGATGCATATGAAGAAACAATGAATGGATGTGCTTTGACCCATCTCTTATGAAAACTCAGCCATTTACCTGGAACAACTCACATTCCAAGCAAAGAAGTTAGCGTAGCCCCACAGGGATCACGGGGACAACATCCCGTTCTCCCAGGAATGTAGGTCTCCATATACTTATGTCAAAGCCTTATTTCCTCCACCACATTCCTAAAAAGGAAATAGAACAGTACAGGGATGCAATAGACCAAGAGACCCGTAGAGGATTATTAAGCAATATTGAAGGACCGTCTTGCTCAGAGCTAACGCAGAGTTCCTCTTCTGCTGGAAGAATGAAAGGAGTTCAAAGGGTGGCCCCAAACCCACGGTGGCTTGCTAAAGGGTTGGGAAGTTTGAAAAAAGGCTTTTCTTCTTTGTGTCCACATTCTGGCTGAAAGTCATTATCACTGGCTTGGAGCTGGGTGGCTGGAGGGTTGAGCTGGTGGTCACTCATCCCAGCTACAGCCCAGTTCCCACATCACAGTAGCCCTGGGCAGAGTTGCCTGGAAGTGCATTCACACGGCCACTCATGCATTCAGTGAATGTTTGTTTAGAATCCAGTATTGCAACACCTCCCGGCTCATGCATTGTCTAATGTCTCATTTCATCGACATGGAGGAAAAGAAATGGTGAAGCTTTTAGCAAGCTCTAGTATGATGTAAAAACAACCTAATTCCTCTTGGGCTTTTGGGATTGGAGGGGGCAGGGAAGACATCTTCAATGCAAAAGCACATTTTGAATGAAGCTTTATAGCTGTGTCCTCCTGTGCAGGGCATCATGGTTCTGAGCATAGACAAGTAGACTTGGGTGACCATGGATAAGTTATTAAACCTCTCTGACCCTCAGTTTCTTCTTCAGTAAAATGGTCATAACAGCACCTACCTTATAGAATGACTAAGAGTATTAAATAAGATGCTCATGTATAACACCTAATGCACTGCCGACAGAAGGTTATCAGACGTGGTAAAATTGCTGTTCTTCTTTTATGTGCTTTATGTGCAGAACTAAGAAAAATTAACCCACAAGAAAAGTCTTTGGGTCTTTTACGGGGGAAAAAGCCAATCCTGAATAAGTTGTTTCTCAGCCTCTCTGACTATATCTGAAAAAGTTGAAGCTGTGGATACCCACCATGTAAGGCTATTGCAAGAATGAGGGGTTAGGTTTGCAGAGAGCCTGGCACAGTGGAGAAACACAATAATCAGACATCGGGTGTAGCTGCAATCATAAATGGCAAATCAGATTAAGGAGCCCATGGGACTGAATTCACCGAGCCTTAATTCACTGCTATTCCCTCAACACTCCCTTTCAGCTCAAATATGGGCACTCAGTTAACGCACCACTGGGCTAAGGCTGAGAGCATCATTTCCACTCTGTTTCTCTGGACCAAGTGAAAGAAATTTAGCAGACATAGATCTGAGCTATACTTGGAATTAATTTAATGCCCTAACCTCATCTTATTTTAAAATCAACCTCCAGGGTTGATTTGACCAAGCAGTGGCTTGCAATTTAAATAAGTATTGACTGTCTACTATATGCCCGAAGCTCTTCTTGGTGTTGAAGTTACAGCAGCAACCAAAACAAATAAACATCTCTACCCTCAGGAAGCTCATATTCTAATGCCCAGCCAGTCCACCGCCAATGCATAAGAGGCTTGCACAACTCGATATTAACTGCATCATCCCTAGCTTTCTTTGAAATATCATTCTGGAAAGGACCATGCATGCAGATCTTCATTTGCAATGCAAAGGGTGGAATCTACCCATATTGAGAAATATATAGAGATACATATAGATATATACAAATATATAGCTCAAGATACAGAAAATGATTTGAGTGTTGACACTCTATCAGGTATTTTACTAAATACTCAACTTATTTTAACTCAAATTTAGTCCTCACAATGTGAGTACGAAATAGGTACTCTTCTTGTCTCCTGTTTAGGGATGAGAGAGAATTGGAGGCTTGGAGAATAAAAGTGATTTGATTTCATAGAGAACTGCTTCAGAATACCATGACATTTAAGCGCAGCTTGTGAGTAAAACCTCAATTACTGGAACGTATTAAAGGGCATGAAATAAATTCAGACTTGTTAGAATATGCAACAGTAGAAATCGTTTGGGTGTAAATGGTGAGATGAAGGAAACCCATGAGCCTCTATGTTTTTGCAGGAAGGCTGCCTTCCTGAACAAATCTTAAAAGAGTGACCCAAATCTGGAAGCAGACTTATGGACACACACCTGGCTGAAGATGACCTAAAATGGACTGTGGGCTTGAGGGAGCTCTGAACATGACCTTGAAAACCCAGTGCCCATAGGGCTTGGCCAATGAACCTCATGAAACTGTGAGCCAGCAGACACAGGAAACTGGACAGGCTTCCTCCAAAGAGCACATCCCTGGAGTTCATAGGTGCCAAGACCAAGAGCGATCCCATATTAAGTGTTCAGAGAAAGAGCTGTCACCTTCCAAAGGATTAAGCATCATGCCTACAAAAATGCAAGCGGAAACATGAGATAAACTCCAACAGAGGGATGTTTTCCAGAACAGTTGGTCTGTACTCTTCAAAAATGTCAAGGTCAGGAAAGACAAAAAAACTGAGAAATGTTTCCAGATTAAAGGAGAAAACATGTTATGTAAATGAAATGCATGATTCTGAGTTTGGATTCTGAATTGGTTGGGGTGGGGCCGAGGGGTCACGAAGACCATTACTGTGACAATTGATGGAAGTGAAAAGTGAACCGTGGATTTTTTTTTTTTTTTTGAGACAGGGCCTCACTCTGTCATCCAGGGTAGAGTGCAGTGGCATCATCATAGCTTACAGCAACCTCAAACTGCTGGGCTCAGGCGATCCTCCTGCCTCAGCCTCCCAAGTAGCCAGGACTACAGGCGTACACCACTACTCCCGGCTAATTTTTCTATTTCTCATAGAGATGGGGTCTTGCTCTTGCTGAGGCCAGTCTTGAACTCCTGAGCTCAAGCAATCCTCCTGCCTCAGCCTCCCAGGGTGCTGGGATTATAGGCATGAGCCACCGCTCCTGGCCTGAACTGTGGATTTGGTAATAGCATTGAACCTGTATTGAATTTTCTGATTCGGGTTATTGTGCTGTGATTACATAAGATAACATCCTTATTTTTAGCAAAACTTGCTGTTGTATTTAGAGTAAAGGGGCACAATGTCTCTAACTTACTCAGATGGCTCATTAAAAGTTATTTGTTTGAGGAGGTGGGGCTACTATCTCCACACCTGACCTCACGTGACCAGTCATAGTCAAAGCAGTTGAAACTTTATTTCATGCACAAAATTATTTAAAACACTGTATACATTTACCTTCAGGCTATGCATATGAGATGTATATGAAACATAAATGAATTTTGTGTTTGGACTTGGGTCCTATTCCCAAGATATCTCATTATATATTTGCAAATATTCCAAAATAAAAAAATTCCAAAATCCAAAACACTTCTGGTGGTAAGCATTTCTGATAAGGTATACTCAACCTATGCAATATCATCTGATTTTTCTCGACCTCTCATCCTTGTTTGAAATAATCTCTTTCTGCTTCACCTATCCAAATTCTCATCCTTCAGGGGCCAGCCCAGGTTAACCGTCTTTTATAAGCTTCATAAACCACTGTTTTCCTAGTGATCAAACCATCGAATATCCCCTTACGTGAGGCAGGGTAAATAACTCTGCATGCCCTACCATGCCAACTGCATTCGTAGCTCATTGGGAATAAAGTGTGTAGAGCTTGGTATGTCATAATAAATAAGAACTGTTTTTGGAATGTATTAAAGCTTATTAATAATCAAGTTGGTGGTTGGATGAAAGATGTGGATGGGCCGAAGGTGAACGACATTTTCTGAGAGAGTAGCTGAAAACAAATTCTTCAGTGAACATTAATTTCCCAGGCCTAATGGACCATCAGAAACATCTGACAACATTAACTGCACCTTGAACCACGAATGTGGGCCAGAGGCTCTGTAGAACATTTTAGCCTCTTTAGGAAAAAAAAAAAAGACTGCATTTCCCAGAATCCTAGAATCCTTACTTAACAATTACAATGGGGCAGAATCCCTGGGGATTAGTCACCCTTCCCGCGTAATAACCATATTCTTGGATGACAACATTTCCGTGAATTTGCCAACAAGGCAACAAGGAAGTCCTGCTTTGATCCGGGCTCCGCTGTTACTTTTTGTGGTTTGTGTCGTCCTCTGAAACTTGGATCTAAACAGAGCCTGAGCCCGTGTCTGTACACGGCTACCCACCAAGGGTGCAGACAAGAGCTTCCCGTGGATACATATTCCATACGCTTTGCACCGGTTTGCTAGGGCTGTCATAACAAAAGACCCCAGACTGGGGTGCTTTAACAATAGAAATTTATTTGCTCACGATTCTGGAGGCTGCAGATCCAAGATAAAAGTGTCGGCAGGGTTGGTTTCACGCTGAGGCCTCTCTCCTTGGCGTGCAGACGGCTGCCTTTTCCCCGGTTCCTCTTGTTGTCTTTCCTCTGTCTGTGGTTTCGTCTGGGTCCTCATCTCCTCCTCTCATATGGACACCGGTCATACTGAATCAGAGCCCACCACGATGAACTCATTTTGCCTTAATTACTTCTTTAAAGGCCCAGTCTCTAAATACAGTTATGTGCGGAGGTGTTGGGGATTAGGACTTCAAAATACGAATTTGGGGAGGACACAATTCAGGCAATAACATGCTTTTACTTACTTGTTGAAGCACTTAATACATGCCAGGCACTGTGCTAAATGCTTCACATGCCTGATCTCATTTAATTCTCAAAACAACCCCCATCCTACTGGTGGGCAAACTGAGGCTCAAAGGGGTTAAGTTGCTTGGACCCGGTTACACAGTCGCTAAATGTTAGGGCTGAGACTTAAATCAGGTCTGACTGACACCAAACCCTGCATTCTTAGCAATCACCCTAACACCTCCGGTACTCTGGCCACTCTCAGGATGATTTTAAGTGTAACCAGATGAACTTTGGAAGAAAGTATTCCTATTTATATATCTATTTCAGTGTATATTATTTAAAAAAAAGACTAACACACTGAACTCACGATGACTTCAGATGAAGCCAAAGTAGATATTTAGGTTTGCAGTAAAAGAGAAAATAGAATAGATGGTGCTCAGATATGACAAAAATTATGAAGTGATTTTAACAAAAGCTGAATTTGGGGAAACAGTGACTTCTCTAATACACAAATCCGTACAACCACATTGCAAAGCCATTGCTGTTTACCCCTCGACAGCTTAACACGCATACTCATCTCTGTATTTGAGTATTAAACTGTATTTAATCTCCAACTGTATTTAATCTACAACTAAAGACAATAACAAAGTCATACCCCTCCCTAATGTGGTACAACTACCCGCATACGGCTGAAAATGTGCTAAACCTTTGCCCCACAAGGCAGATAAACAGATGCACAAGATAAACTCCCTTTGGCTTTGAGTAACGCCCATTCCTTTCCTAGCCGATGTATGCAAATATAAAGCACCTATTTCATCATTCACCTTTCCTTCTGTCTCTCTCTATGTCTCTATGTCACTGTCTGTCCCTTTCTCCATCCATATTGCTCCCATCCCACCAGCCTTTGGAAAAGTAAGCCAGCCATTATACCATTAGGACTTGGCTGCAAGAGCAGGTTCAAACCACTGGTTAAGTTTCATTCTGATTTTTTTTCTCTTCCCCCAGGATATGTTGCCTTGTTCTCCTGCCACCAACAGCAGCCAACATCTTTCATCAGTTCTTCACGATGGATTCTGGGGCTTTATTCGCAAATGAAAATAGCCCAACTCCAGCCGACATCAATGGGTCTCAGCTAGGAGCAGGACCACAGCATTTCCTGTGGCCCCAGCTTCAGACAAACCAGTTTGAAGAGAAGCCAGTTGGCTTTACTCAAGCTACCAGCGAGCTATTTTTGACATAAAAAGAAGCTGAATTTAACTGATAACTGATTAAAGAAATTTTAAACACAGCAAGTTTGGGTTTTAATATCTTGGCTGCAGTGGCAGATAGACAAAGAAAAGATACTGGATTTGTTCAGGCAAGTTATTTTGAAAACAACTAAATGAATCCTATTTGCAAAACAACTGTCTGATGGAGTTGCGTCTGTGTATTTTCCTCTCTCCCCAATCATTCTACTACCTAAATCAGTGTATGTAAGTAAACAAAGCCTTAATATTTTCAGGAACCTGACATTGGCACAGCAATGAGAAAAAAAATCCATTAACACACTAATATGATATGTTTCCTTCCTCTCCTAAGCCAAACTAATTTCAAAAGTTAAGCCAAAATTTTCTGAAATGTGATAGGTATTAATGCAACAGAAAAAATAGTTTCTGGGTATCTGGCCAGAAACATAATATCTTTAAATCTACTTCAGATCTTTTATTTTCAATAATTCGAAAAGAATTCCTCCGGTTCTCCCCACCCCCCCATCTGTGTCTTCACAATAGCCTTATCTTGCAAAGCAAGAAAGTAACATTATTTTTCCTTAAGACACCCAGAGAGTCCAGGGATCTGCTGCGGTTCAGTAGCCGTCAGCTGGTGTGGAATTGGTCAGTTCTGCATTTCAAACCTCTGCTTCATTTTGCCTCCTTGGATTGTTTGCAGTGGTTTGATATAAAAACTTAACAGAAGTTCCTTTTACTTATTTTCAAGACTATAAAATGAGACAACAACTGTGAAAAATCATTCAATTCAGTTCAAAAGATCATCTTTCAACTTTGGAATGTTTATCCTTCATCAAGATCTGGCAACATTGTCACAGTATAATGCAACAGTAATATTCTTATTACTACACATAACAGTGGCTAGTTATGGCATGTTTATCATGCATGGCTCCTTTAATCTCTACCTTAACCTTTAGGAGCTAGCCCTTCTGTTCCATTTTACAAAGGGAGAAACTGAGGCTCAGCAAAGTGAAGGTTGCCCAAAATCACACATGCAAACGTTGACATTGAAAATGGTTAATAAAGTCAGCAGTGTGCACACTGTAAGTCCCAGCAATTCTGTTTTGGGGTATGTACTGAAAACTCTTGCACATAGAATAATAAATGACATATATGAAGAAGCGAATACAAAGATGTTCATTGTATCATTGTTTGTAGTGGTTATAGAAAAAAACAAACCAATTTAAAAATCCGTCAACAGAGATAGTGACCTTGGGCTAGGGACTCAGCTCTGTATGCCTCAGTTTTCTTATCCAGATGATGAAGAGAGTAAAAAGCAGCTATCTCAAAGATGTTACGATTTGTTGAGTTCATTATATAAAATAGAACCTCGCTCAGCAGATGGAATGTGCTATGCAAGTATTAGCTGTGATTATTATTACATATGCTACATATTATTACTATGTAGCAATTAAAATGAACTAAATATATTTATATGATATTTGCAATTATATATTATCTATATGTCGATACATATTAAACTCAGAAATATAACGTTGAGGGAAAAAAGCAAAGTGTAGAGCTGTATATATATAGGATAAGTTTATGCAAATTTAAAAACACAAACCAAAATTTTGTATTGCTTATGAAAAAGTGCATATTTTACAAAAGCATAAGAAAGTGGACTGAAAGTAATTTACCGAAATTACGATAGTGGTTATTTCTAAGAAGAGGAAGAGACTGAGGGAAGAAGGCAGAACAGGGAAAAGCACTTCAACCTTATAACACTTTGCTCCTGTTATTAAAAAAAAAAAAGACTTGAAGTAACTATAACCGCACGTTAATATGTGTTTTTTCTGGGTGTGAGTACACAGGTATTTGACATATTAATCTATGTACTACTCTGTGTTTAAAAAATTTTTTTCAAGTATAAGAAAAAACCCACAAAGTTTATGTTTATGTTGCTGTGAGAAGCTCACACTCAGCAAATTTATGATCTTGCTATCATCCTATTTTTTTGGCTTTTCTCCCTGGCAGGGAGGAGAGAGAGATTTTACTTGCTAACGACCAAAAAAGAAAAGCATCATTTACCACCCAATTGTACAATAATCTCTGCAACAAACTATGAAGTCATTTTCAAAACCCATCTCCAGGGGAGGGAAGAGCCCAGCAATCACTGTCGCATCCATAAGGTACAAGGGCCTTCACCCACACCCTGAACCGCAGACCGAGCATCCAAAAGTCCTCCATCACCAAGGAGACCACAAAAGAATGCAGGGGAAAAACCGTCTTCCAAGGGCCACCTGATACATCATGCAAAGTGAAAATTCAATTTAAGTAAAAAATATTTGAACACACTTCTAAAAGGGAATGAATTTTTATCCAGAAGAATCCATTTCAAAAGGCGATAAATATTTTATAGTTTGTGCACAGCCTTAAATTTGTAAATGCCACCTTGCTTTTTAATATGACCACAAACAACTTCAAGTTTAATGCAAATTTCCTTCCTTGCTGAGGTCTTGAGGTCTACCCACACATAACGTGGCCAGGCTCTGGGTTCAGGCATTTGCTTCGACTGTAAAACATGGGCACACACACACACACACACACACGCGCGCGCACACACACACACACAGAAATACCTGTTCTATTTTGTACAGCATCACCCCCAATCTCTCTATTTGGAAGAAGCCAAGATTAGAAAATTTTAATATCTTTTCCCTTTTCAGACATTGCAAGTTGAAAGATATTTTCAACAATGATAGAAACTTAATACCCAAGTTAACAACACTAGATCCTTCACATGTTTTGTCCCATTTAATTCTCATAGGAAACCTTTCAGGCAGGTACTAATATTATCCCCCTTTTACAGATTAAAACGCCAAAGCATAGAAGGCATGGAACTTGCCCAAGTCACAGAGACAAAGAGTCATGGACTAGTATATGAATCCAGGGACCTGGGCTCTTACACGCTAGGCTGTGGCTATATGCTGAGTCTAAAAGGTTACAATTCAAATAAAAAAATTAATCATGCATAGGTTATATCCAGAAACTGTACAAAAAAGTGTTCACACTTTCTAAAGAATTGCCTTAGAAAAAAAGAAATTGGAAGACTTGGAAAAGGGGCTGAGATAGAGACCTATTTTCACTGAGTACATTTTTAAAAATAGAGTTCAAATTACATTTTTATAATATACAAGCATATACAAAACCAAGGCATATTTTGGTATCTTGGACATGCAGTGCCTTGGACATCCTAGGTGATCAAGAGCAATTTGTTGACTAGACCATGAGTTAGTTCCATATGCCAAAAAATATGATTCCTTGTATCTCCCTGGGCGTTGCTCTGGTAGCAGAGGAATGCATTTGAAGTTTGAAGGCATCACCTGCAGAAGCCCAATCCTCAGATAGGAGGAAATTTGGTTAACAGCCCCAGCTCCTATGTTTAAAGGCTCCCCGCAGGAATCTTGGCCCCACATCCGGATCTTAACCAAGAATTTTTCCAAAGCCAAATTCTCACACCCCATTACCTTTCAGGGCTTAGAGCTGGCACCAGAAATGAAGACCTGCTAGGATTTATGGGAACTGCTGTAGGAGCTAGAGAAAGGGACAGGACTTGGGACCAAATTCCTCTTGAAGCCCCAAAGACATGGGTGGGTTTCCTATGAACAGGAATATGCCTGACTTATTTCTGTCTCCATCAAAGTCCACCTTTCCTTGCCGTCTGCTACCATGTGCTCCAGCAAATTGTCTTTGGATTTGCATTCTAACCAGTTGGGCTGCTGTGGTCTGGACTTAGCTGTTCTCTTTCCGGCATTTTGTTTTCATTTATTGAGTTGTGAGTGATAGGAGATGAGTTGGAAATTAAGGGATAGAAGAGGGTCTGGAAGATTTGGGGGGGAGAAAAGGAGGAGGATGTGGAAGTAGGAGTCAGTTAGATTGTAAATTATTTGGTTTAGGAAACAGACCTTCCAGGTTTGAAAGCATCTCCCTAGGGGTGGGAGTTTAGGCAGGAAGTTTGAACCTCAGTTTGCACACCTGGAAAATGGGACTAAGGATGCCTCTCTTGCAGAGCTGCTGTGAGGATGAAGTAAGATGTTGTTCTTAAAGTGGTTGGCACAACCTTTGCATGACATGAGTGTTTATCAGATGGTGACAACATGGAGACTGCAGAGAAAAAGACTATGAGGACAGCAACCATTTTTTATTATTTCTAAAATTCATTTAAAAATTATGTACAGTGTAAGTAGGGCATGCAAAAGGCAAAAAGAACCTAAAAAATACAAAAGAGTAAACAGTGAAAAGTAAATTTTCCTCTCTCAACCATTCAGTTAGCTGTTCCTGGAGGTAGCCACGGTGACAGCAGGGTGACAATGTCTTGTATGACCCTCTGGAGAGTCTCTACATTAACACACACCCACACAGTTGCATGCTCTACAAACCATCCTGCCCATTGCTTTTCATTGCATTATCCAACTTTTATCTAGAAATCCTTTTGTATCTGTACATACAGAAAGCCCTCAATCTTTTCTATAGCTGCATAATATACCACTGCTCATTTCACTATAATTAATTTAACCAGATCCCCACTAACATCCATCCACTCATTTTCAAACTTTTGCCATTACAGCAGTGCTGCATTGGACATCATTATACACATGTGATTTTGCACATGTATGATCACGTCTGCAGGATAAACACCTAGGAAGAAAATCTGCTGTGTCCAAAGTTTGTGCTCTGCTCAATTTGATGGCTACACCACATTGACCCCCATCAGGGTGGTAACCATATACCACCCATGTTTGCAAATGCCTGTTTCTCACATCCTCAACAGCACGGTGTGTTAATTAAATATTTTCTGGACCAATCTTCTTCTAAGCTTCAATGGCTAGCAAAAAAGGCTGGATAGCTAGCTGCTCGGGTCATTCCAGAAAGCCAAACGTAAAGGGAATATGCTCAGGAAAATGAACTGTGATGGAGCCAGGATTTTTTTTCCTGAAGTCTCTCCCTGGATCTCCATATAGGAGTGCCTCTTTCTCCCACCTCTAGAAGCACAGGTCCCCAGCATGGGGTCCTCAGGGAGGCTTTCCTGTTTATAAGGACATGATCACCCCAGGACTGCCACTGGCTCAGGTATGCCAACATTTTCTCCCTGTCCGGTCTGAAGTGCAGGCTGAGCTTAAGGCCTGCAAGGAAATGACCTCTTATTAATAAGGAAGCTTTGGGAAGGTGGATAGATGTGGAGGCTACTCCTGAGGGCAGAGTGGTCAGATGTTAATACTCTCATCACTTAGGAAAAGGGGCAAGAGTGTAGAATTCCTTCGCTCTTTGTCAAACCAAAGAAGCGAAATGGTTGGAAGATGAATGTCGTTGGCTCTGAACAGCGTATTATGGAACATGAAGCTTTTCATTCGGGTGTATTTATGGGTTTATATTTACCTAATAAATATAACAATGGATGAACAGCTGTTGAGAAGGGGAGACCTGGGCTGAAAGGAGGGAAAATAGAAATCTGTCATCCAGGAAGGGAGCTAGGTGGTCTCAAAAGGATTTTAATCTTGGGTGGTTTGTTTGTATTCTTGAAATTCTTGCTAACTCTTGGCAAAGTTTTCTCCTGGGCTCCCGGAACAGACAGAGATGGAAATCAAACGGGCAGCTGGTATGTGCAGACCTTGGTATGCACACATGAATGTCAACATATAGGTGAAACTGCTGATAACTGGATAGCCCACCCTTGCAAGCGGGCAGTCTCATTGACCATGGAAGGTTTGGATTCTTATTAATCTTTCAGTCCCCCCCCCCCAGCGTTCAGATATATCCAGTCCCGGGGAGGCTGGTGCTAACTGAATGCAGGACTTCGCGTTGCTGTTATCAAAGTCCTCTCCCCTTTCCGGTTATCTCCAGGCCAATGGGACCTGGTTTTAGTTGGATTTGCCATGATCAAGGAAGCTGAAGTTCAATTGCACCACATTGTGGGCCAAGAAGTGGAAAACTAGTAGTAGAGTGGGAAAAGGAAGGAGAAAAAAAATTGAAAGAAGAGGAGAATTTGAGGAAAGGGGGGTGGGCAGGGATTGCAAAATGGTGTAAATAAGTGGTGGGAAGACACCAGAAAGGAGGAGGGATTTTAAAATATTGCAAACGTGGGAGGCAAAGAGAGGGAAAGAAAGAAATAAAATAGGGCATAAAATGGGAAAGGAGGGAGGGAGGAAGAGGGGAAGTGGAAAGATGAAAGAAAAAAGAAAGAAAGAAAAGAAGGAAGAAAGGTGTGAGGGAGAGAGGAAGGGAGGGACGAGGGAAGAGAGGAAAGAGAGAAATGAAAAAGGTAAAAAGAGAGGATAACAAGAAAGCCACACAGGAGAGAAGAAAGACTGAGAAAAAGCTAAATGATGAGAAATGAAGTCAAGAGAGCTTTCTGAAGTGTAATGTTTCCGAAATTCTTTCCAGCGAACCTCCGTGTCACGCTTTTGCCGCAGAACTTTCCTCCTAAGCTTTAGCTCTTGGCTAGGCATATAAAGGCATTTTCCATTACGCCTAATTAGTGAGCCGGAGCAGAGCGGCCGCCACGGCGGCGGGGGCGCAGGAGGGAAGGCAGCGGCCCCAATTCGCCAGGTCCCCGCTACGAGGTCGCCGGGGCCTCCGCGCGCCCGTGGCCAGTATGCTAGGCCTGGCCCCCTTTCTAGCCTGCTGGTGGGGCCACCGGGTTTGGGACAGAGCCCTGGACCTGCCTCTGGGCCCGCCCTCCCAGCGCCCTCCCAGCGCCCAGACGCCTGGGCCGCCCCAGCCTGGGGACGGAGCCGCAGACGCCCAGGGCGCGTTGGCGCGCGGCGCCCCGGCTGGAGTCCGCTGAGAAACCCACAACTCCCCTTTCTTGAGTGGCCAAGCTTGGGCTTCTTTACGACACAAACCTATAATTTACACATTAAATTATATTATATATTTTATATATAATTATATTATATATTATATTGGAATTTGCACATTTTGATTCTGCCTGTAATTCGCCCTTCGAGCTCTGATGCCATAAAATCCGTGGGGCCTGGCAAAGGGACTCCTATCCCACCCCCTAAGGCCCCAGCTCTCCCTGAAGTTCCCTACGCTGCTACAAATAATCGCGTGGAAGGCGGCCAAGAATAACTAGAAAATAAACACAGCTCCCCAGCCCTCTGAGCGCCGGCCGCGGGTCCCTCTGGGCCCCACCTGGCTCTGGGGCCTGGGGAGGCGGGGAGGCCAAACCGGGAGCTCTGCGCGGATTGTGCTCCCAGCGCTGCCCTGAACCCTGGAAGAATTGCTTCTGGACCTCTTTTCAAAACAGGGCGTTCCGCTGGCCTTTGTCCCCGCTGCCTTTGCTAGCAGGAAAATTTTGGGGCATCCGACCTATGTCAAAAACACCAAACACAAACAAACAAAATTCCACACTTCAACAACAAAGAACAAACGCAGACTCAGGAAAGTTTTCTCCTTTAAACTCGGGAACTTTCCTGAGATGATGACAGAACCGGTACTCCTCCTTACACCCTGAGGTTTGTGCGTGTGGGTGTGTGTGAACTGTTCTGGGAGCGCATAGCTGCGGGTGTGCCCTTAATTTGCGTGTATGTAATGAAGTGCATGCGCGCTAACGCGTCCGCAAAGAATGTGTGTGTGCAAAGATGATTCTGTCTACAGATAATTAACTTATCCGTGGCTCAGAAAGTGCAAACGATTATATATGTGCAAATAATCCCATGCCCACGTGCCGGATGATACTCGGATTCCCGAGTACCTCCGTGTGCGTGTAATTCTGTGGGCAAATTCTTCCGTGTGCAAGTGATTTGGTGTGCGCGTCAATGATTCTACCGCTGAAAACAATTGCGTGGATGTGTTGATGCCTTTAGAAGGCTGAAGAAAGGGCTTCAAGGAGTCATTTCTCCATGGCAGGTCAGCGCGCGCGGCTGCGGCGGCGCTGGCTAAATCCTGGGAAGCAGCGCGTAAAAGCGAAAGATGCCTGCTTCCAACCATGCGCTCTCCCGGCTGGAATCGCCCGGCCTGTTCTCCGGGCTGAATGGAAAGCTGAGGGTGAAAGGAGGAGTAGGTGTTCTCTTTGCCTCCCCCAAGCTTCATGCTGAGTGAGGTCCCCCGCGGTCCCCTTGTGGCATGGTCCCTTGCCGGCGTCCATTCGTTCTCACAGCGCCGCGCTGCGCTGAGTCACAAATTCCCCCAGACGCACGATTTCCTCGGTTCCCGAGGGCTTCTAGCTGCTGCCGCAGAGCGGCCAGACCCTGCCAGCGTCTCCCAGCGCCCGGGTGCCTCCAAGAACCTTCACTGGCCGCGCGCAGTGGGCCCCGCAGAGGTGCCACTGGGATAAAGTTGTTGCGTTTTGCCAAGCCCTGGCTCGCACTTCGGAACCCCAGTCAGTGGGATACCAAGACCACGTATTCCCCCGCAGGCACTGAAATGGCGAAGCACGTCCTGGCGAAGGCAGGCAGTCTCTCCCAGCACGCACACGTGTGCCCAGAATTATAATACAATATAACACATCGTAATAGCCGGTCTTATACCACGTTACCATCCATTAGGATGTGTATATTGTGTTAGGCTGTGCTTATGTGTTTGTTACGATGTGCTGCGACACTGTATCTCTCAATCCACTACCATGTGCGACGCACCTACTCGATTATTTCATCCTCACAACAACTCTATGAGTCACAACGCAGCTCTAGCACTGCTACTAGCAGCACAGAGAAGAGAAGACACTTGCCAGAAGTTGTCCAGCTGGAAAGGGGCTGGACTGGAACCTACAGCCTGAGGGCTGGCCTGGGGCGAAAAGCAGACATCCACACACACAGCTCTAGCAGGAAGATGTCCCACACTACGCTCTGCTGTTTCTGGAATAGCCCAATAATATATGTACTTGTTTTACCATACTCTCACCATTGGGTTAAGAGGAGCCTTTGCCAGCCTGCACTCTGCAACCGCCTGGCTGAGAAGGCAGTGTGCACAGGCCTCCAGTTCTCCCGCAGAAGGTCAGCCCCATCTTGATCCGGCCATTCCCTCCTCCTGCCCACTTCCTAGGCTTCTCCTAACAACCTCCTGAAGGAAGTACAGTTACCCTCACAGTTCTCAGATGAGAACCAGGTTCAGAGAGGTCAAATGGCTTGCCCAACGTCACTCAGCAATCTAAGAAAGAGGTTCAGCTCAGTCTTTCAGACTTCAGAGCCCTTGATTTTGAAAACTACATTCCTGACCCCACTGTGAAGTGTGCCCAGTTTAATTGGAGTCAGAAAGTTGGTGAGAGACCGCTGGTGGGGAATAGGTTCTAATGAGCATATTCTTCATGTTTGGGAGTTGGGAACATCCTTGGGATGCAATAAAAGCTCTGGATCTCCTCTTTAAATGGGAGGCAGTTTCTGAACTCCAATTAAAGTCTTTAGAACTAAGATCATGGTCCAAGACCTTGCCTGTAACTTGGTTGGAGATCTGCAGGCTTCCTCCTGGATAACAGGGCAGAGGATGGAGCCTTCACATAATCTAACCTTCCCTACTCTTTGTGTGCGGCAGAAGGAGGAAGAGAGAGTGTGCATGCTTGGACCCAACCACAGGACATGTGTTTAATGTTTAATCCCGTCTCTGGCTGCAAAAGTCAGGGGTCATCCTCTTCCTCCTTCCTTCCCTTCCTCTGCATGTGCCCTCAAAAATATCCCCAGCAACTAGAGGACAATTATCAACCACAATCCTCAAGAAACTCCCAGGGAAGGGACTTCTGGATCTTCTCTCAAACTTTCCTGCCTCCAGGCAGAGATCTACACTGGTGAAATTAAGGGCAAGGGAAAGGAATCAAGATCCTACCCAGCTGGATTATCCAGACTCTTGCCCTGGGTGACCAAATGGGCTTTTCTTTCCAAATGCCCCAGTTGTTGAGGGAGAAACTTAGTGGGCAAATTCACTGGACTTTGTTAGTATAGAGCCAGCCTCTGTCCTCGAGCTCTGCCATAGGTTACAAGCTTTGGGAGAAATCTCTTCCCCGAGGAAACACAAGGGTCAGAAATTGGTGCCTCTTGGGGAAAACAGAATCCTTGGGGGATGAGATCTGACAGACAGTTTCTAAACTGAAAAAATCTACGAAGTTGTCCCATACCCTGGTCCCGTTCTGCCATTGCCCAATGACCTCGGCTCAGTTTGAGGAACACACAGTCTAGCCGGAGAGAGTTTAAAATAAACAAATACAGAGTTTTGTTTAGTTTTGCTTTCTTTCTGTTTTTTTTTTCTTTTTTGGTCTTTCTAGATCAAAGGAGTGTATCTACACCTTTCATGGGAGAATGGAGATGGAAGAATATCAGAAAATGATCTGGAAATTTTGGCATACCTCCCCCTCTCCCATACTGCACTTAACTATTTGGATATTTGGGGAAACTTTAGAGATCTAGTGTCTGGATGGCTAGAGTGATTGCTTTAATTCCCCATTTCTGCATATACTGGGGGGTCGTGCGTGGGGGGAGTTCACTTCCATTTGGGAGATGTGGTGAGCTGCCTTTGAAGCTCTTCCTCAGGCCATAAATGCCCTAGAAGCACAGAGCTCTGAGAATAGACCAAGGTAACCACCACCCTCGTCATCACACCCATCACCACACCTATCTCTCCCTCCCTTCTCCATCCCAGACTCTCCAGCATCCAGGAATTTGGCAGGAAAAACAAATCCGGAAATACTGTATCTGAAAAATTCAGGAGAGTGAGGATCTTTCTGAGCCTTAGCTGCAGAAGGGATCGTTTCACTAGTACAATCCAGACAGTTGTCCCATAAAAGTAGATTTTGACTGCCTGGCAAATCCAGGAAATTCTGGGTAATTCAGTATAACATATGGATAACTGGCAATTTTGCCTGGGTGATTTAATAGACACAGAATAGGGCAATCTGTAACTAGGCAGCGAGTTCAAGCCCCTGTAAAGGAGCTTAGTTTAGCTGCGTTTTCATTTCGTTTTAATTCCAAATGCATAGTTTTGGCTGGAATTTGCGCCTGGGCCACACTTAGGAAGACACTGAGAACAGCCCATCCCGGAGGCTGGTGGCCACTTTTTTTTGGCCAAGCCCCCCCAGAGCAAATCCCTGGGGGTCTCAGCGGGGCCTGCAGTGGGGACCACTCGGAGGGGAGGGTCGCTGGGAGCGCAAGGAGCAAATTTGCCCTCTCGCACACAGAAACGATGACATAAGTGGCGCTGACGAGCGCCGCGCGGCTGAAACGCAACTAAATAAAGGGTCCGCCGGCAGCGTGGGCCGGAGGGATTGCTTCACACTCCGGGATCGGGCCCAGACACGTTCAGAAATGTTTTGCTGGACGCGTGCCCCGCGAGAGCGACAGCGGCAGCCGGGAGCCTGGGCGAAGCTGTGCCGCTGGTCCCAGGCTGGCGCTGAGCGGCGGCCACAGAGGCGTTCTCTGCCTTTGCCCATTCGTTTTTGGTTTTTTTTTTTTTCCTCCTCCCCTCCTCCCTACCCCGCACGTTTGTGCACCTCTTGGGGGGTCAGAGGTCTGTCTGCAGCGTGCAGCACCCCAGCTGTGACCAGAGAGGCATTAAGGAAACGCGCGGGCAGGAATTTGGCACCGAATGAGGGTACTGTAGGTTTCAACATCGGTCTCTCCCGCTGATCCGCGGGCTCCACGGGGCAGAGGACCCTTCCTGACCACAGCTAGGTCTCCGGGGATCAGCACAGAGCCTGAAACTCATGGAATATTGATCGAATCAATGAACGAATCCAGAAATCAGGCTCTCAAACTTAACCTTATCCTCATTCACTGTGGGACACTGAATGTCTCTCTTTGGCCGGTGTCCCCTCGCTAGAATAACAAGGTAATCTTTCAGCTTCTGCTCTTATAACCATAGAAACATCTGAGACTAATTGACTACCCACACTCTTCTATGCGTTTTACAGTCATTTAATTTCCCAACAACCATTAGGGTAGGTGCCGTTATATCCCCATTTTACAGATAAGCAAACCGGAGCTCCTACCACAAGCTAACTAACTCGGATCACCTGGCTCCTGCGGGGGATTTGATGACTGTGAGCCCTGTGCTCTGAATGTCCCACGTTGCTACAGGCACGATGCGAGGCGTGCTAAGTCCGTAGCCCCAATTTCGCCAGCATTAACCCGACAATGCGTACACAAGTCCTCGTAACAGCGAAGAGGGGCAGCCTTAGCCCTGGCTTCTCCCCTAGCTGTATATCGGGAGCCAAGCAGCTGAGCCAGTTCACCAGCTCTAAATGTACAGGTCAGGGTTGGGTCCTGGACGGGCTGGGCAACTGTGTTCCTGCGCGCTCACTCTTGAGGCCAGAGGAAAAGGGTTTGCCTGTGATCTTGCCCGAGGCCACGCGTAAAAAGACTGCTTAGAATTTCTAAAGGCCCTAAGAATCTAGCTATTTGCAGATAACGGACAGAAAGGGTCCTGAGAAAGGTCACTCCAGAGGCGGATGTGATCGACGTAAGCCCCTCGCCTTCGCGCCCCGCGCCCCACAGCGTCTTTACGCACAGCTGCAATTGCGCCCCCGGCGCGTGGGCGCAAACCTGGGTCCTGCCCTCGGGTTTCTACTCCCGCCCGGCTTTGGCTATGGCTTCGACCACTGCTCACTAGTCAAAGTAATGAATGGAGAGAGAAAAGAGGGGGCGGGGAGGGAGGAGACATTGGGAAGGGGGTGAAATATTTTGGAAATAATACACCAAGAGAAGGAAATATGGACAACAGTTTATCAGCACCCCCGCCCCCATTGCCCGCATGTTTAAAACCCCTAAGTAATTTTAGATTGTGTCTTCAGTTAATATATCTCTCTCCCTTTCCCGCGGGCTGACAGGGAAGCGCCGTTGCTGCAAGATGTCTGCAGAAAAGGGTCTTTAAGAGTTTCCACATTGTTTAGCTACACAAACGTGTTTGTGGTTCCAGAGGCCCTCCCCCTCCCTCACCCGCCTCCGAATCTCATTTCACTTTATGACTCCAATTGTTTGAGGATGCCCGCGCCACATAAATCCTGCTTCGAGATTAATCTCCCTGCTCACTACACAGTAATTTTTTTTCTTTTTCTTTCTTTTTTTTTTTTTTTTTTTTTTTTTTTTTTTTTTTTTTTTTTTTTTTTTTTTTTTTTTTTTTTTTGAGTTCTTTAAAAGAGGGCGCCCGGCGGAGATTTATTAACAAGGAAAAATAGTTTATTTTTATAGCCGACCCCGCGAAGGTGGGGGTGGGGGTGGGCTGAGGAAGAGGAGCCGTTCAGATGGATAAACAGTGAGGCTGAGCTGGCTGGCCAGGGGGGTGTTAAAGACCACTTCAGCCGGCGACTTGAACTTTTCTCCTGCCTACCCTCAGCTGGGCTGGAGACGCTTAGCCAGGGGGTTGGCAGAACATGGTGGTGACTTGTGTGCCTGCACATGTGTGAACAGGGATCCCATATTCTACCCTGGACAAGCCTCTTCAAAGACGCGGGACCAAGGGGGATCCCCCAAACTGGCGTCTCCTCCAGGGCTATGATGTTGGGGTCAATTAAAATGGAGATCTTAACACAACTGCACGGATGGCCCTCAAAGGTCTTCAAAGCCCTGATGCTATTTTCAAAATTGTATACGGTGGGCATATTTTTCTGCAGAAAGTCCACCGTTTTCATCAGCTTCTCCGTGGGTACCCTGCCATTCAAAAGGTTAAAACCCCACTAATTAAGGAGAGAGCTAAACTGAACCTGTCACCTTTCCATGCCACAGGCAGCCTCGCACCCCACTCAAGCTTTTGTTTTTCAGACTGGTTTAGCGCATGCCGTTAAAGAGTAGCCGTAACCAGGAACCTTGACCTAGGGTATTTTGGAAGCCAATTTCAGTTCCATTTGGACTGGGGATACTCTCTCAGGTTTCTTAGGAGCATGAGCTCAAGAACCAAGGGGCCTGTGCATTACTTTTTGTCTCCACCTGGCTGTCTGACCTGGAGCCAGTGGCAACACCTCTCTGGGCCTCAGTTTCCCTTGTGGAAGGGACATTTTTGAAGAGTGTGTGTGTGCTCTCTTTCAGCCAGCTGCCATGGGGGTACATGTAGGAGAATAACACATAATCTTGTAAGGGTCCACTTTGCGCCAAGGATAACTCCCTGAGCGCCCAATGGAGAGGGGTGGTTCTTAACCTTTGGGGGAATTTGGATTTCACTGAGAAGTTGATACAAAAGATCAACCTCCTCCCAACCAAAAACAAACAAAAAAAGGCGCTTAAATAGGCGATTTTACATACAATGTTACTGGTCCCTAAACAAATGACGACCCCTAGCTTAAAGACCCAAGAGATGCCGCTTAAACCCTAACCAATGCCTCAGGGAAGGGCCCCAGCAAATCTCGAGGCTCCAGGCCTTGGGAGCTGGCTGGTCCCAGCGGGGCTCAGTGCTCCCGGCGGGTGGCGGGCAAGCAGAGCACTAAGAGAGGGTGAGAGAAGTAGGCTCCTCCTTTGATTCGCAGCCGGGGTGCAGGCGGGGAGACCGCCCGCCCGGCACCGCGGCGTCTGTCTGTCTGACCGTCTGCCCGGAGTGAACCCCATGTGCGCCCAGCGCGCCCGCGGCTGGACCCATGCGAGGTCGCGCGGTGAGCCCGGGCCACGCGCTGGAAGGGACAAGCTAGAGGCCGAGCTCTGGCCGCGCTTTCCCAGGGAGATCTCCCAGTCCTGAGCGATTTGTTTGGGATCCTGGGATTAAAGGCCTCGGAGCAGCACATGGCTGAGGTCAGCAACCCTGGGCGCATCACTGACTCCCGCTGCGGTTCCTCCCAATTGTCTTTCCCGAGCCTGGGGACACCTGTTCAGAGCAGAAGAGGGCCGTGGTTCAACGTGTTTGATCCCGCCCGGCCCCCTTCTGGGGAAGTGCACTCCCCAGTCAGCTGTGCTGCCTGCTGACTTTCCAGTGCATTCTCTAATAATAATAACAGACCACTCAAAACAAGGCTCTTTCTATTTTATCACACTCTTTCAACTCTTCATCCCACCAAACTCCAACAGCTCATTTAGCTGCTATTAGAACTTCTCCCTTCAAGATGAAGCTGGGCCCAGAGAGGTTAAGCAACCAGCCCAGGAGGCACAGTAGTAAGTGGAAAGCCGGGACTCAAACTCAGCCCGTCAGACTCCACGTTTCTGTCTTTTTTTTTTTTTTTTTTTTACTGCACCACGAGCTGCTTCTTACGACAGGTTCTCTCACCGCATCACGAGGCACCCCAATATGCATGCCGGCGTCGCGGTGGAACAGAACGGACCGCACGCCTAAGCCTGGGATTTTCTCAGGCTGAGCTGTGGGAAAGTGAGAACGCGCATCGAAGGTCAGGGGCACCTCGCAGGCACAGCGCATCTTTACCGACAACTTGGGGTGCACAGCCTGTGTCCCAGAACCCCCTCCCCTGACGCTGCGCTCGTGTCACCCTGAGGTCCTCGAGCCTGGAGATGGCACTGACCCCTGGCAGCCCTGCACTTGCCCTATCTTCACTCCCCTCCCCTCCCCTTGATGTCCATAAAATACCAGCCTTTCACCCGCCTACAGCGAAGGGAACCGAGGGAGGAGGCGCGCCCACCGCCCTCCACCCACCTGGTGCCTTACCTGGAGGAGGGATGCGGGCCCGCACGCAGCCGCTCCGCAGGCATCCACTGGCCTCCAGCCGCGTTTCCGGTTGTAGCACTGGGCGCCCCCCGAGTGGGCCTGATAAGCTATCGGCGGGCCAGAGGGGCGGCCAGCGGCGAGCCAGGGCACCTCGGACCGGCTCCCAGCTCCCGGCCCGGCTGCCTGCCAGGGGCGCTCAGGACAGGAGCGAGATGCCTGCAGAGGCGTTTCTGGTTACAATCACCTCACACACCGGCCTGCATTCCGCCCCCACCCCCTCATCCTCACCACTAAGTCTGAAGTCACACCTTCTCTGGGGCTGGGGAGCTCTGCCGGGTGCGGGCGATGAGTGCCGGCCGAGGCCGTTAATCTATAGAGCTCCAGCAGGTCGGTAAAAAGGAGTATTTTTGGTGGTCAGAAAAATCAACATTGAGTTTGATATATCGCCCCCTCCCCTGTCTCCCAGGAGTTAATGTTCTACCCATTGAGCTGGAACCGGGGTGTGTTTGATTATTTTCTGCACGGGCTGAAGCACACCGTTTAACGGGCTGATCTGTTTTCTCTTTCTGAAAATCAAGGTCTTCAGGTAAAGGGATGGATTCTCAGGAGAAAGCTCATTTTGATTCTTATTTAGCCTGAAAAATAACAACAATCATCCTCTAGGGGCTGCCATTTATTGAACGCTTGTGTGTTTTCATCCTTCAAAACAGCCTATGAGACAGAACTATGATTTCTCCCATTTCGCAGATGAAAAGGAGAAGTGACGTCCCAGAGTTGCACAGCCACAGGGACATCACCCGGGCACGCAGCAGGTCTGCGATAAAGGTTTATGGAAAGTCTCCACCTTGACGATGGAAAGAGAAGATGCCCCCACTAGCTTGTCTTGGGGAGCAGTGTGCCACCCGAGAGACAAGGAGTCAGAACTCAGAGGCTCTGCACTGTTTTTTCCTCGACCTATGAAATGATTCATGCCAGAGAAAAATTCCAAACAGAACGACTCTTAACTCGCCCCAGGAAGGGGACTCGGCTGAAGTTGTTTGGGATAAGGCCAAGCCTGGTGCTGTCCCAAACTTTGGGGAGCATGGCAATGAAACCCTCTTGGTCTCCCTGCTAGCACAGAGTCCCAGAGGCAAAAGCTTAGGCCTCAGCCACCCGCTTCTTCCTCCCTCTCTGCGCGTCTTGTTTCTCTGGTTGGTAAAGAAAGGTCTAGGAGCCAGGGCCTTAACCATGCCTCTCAGGTCACGCCAGGCTTTGTTGAACCTCCCCCATCTGGAGAACAGGGCTGCCAGGATCCATAGAGCAATTAACCTCACCCACCCTCTCCCTACCAGTTTCCTTAAAATAAATGTGACAAACATGGGCCTAATGATCTGCCGGGGAAGATCTATATGCTCCAGGACTGGAACACATGGCTCCCTCCCTCCCAGGGTAGAGCAGGCAGCCTTACTTCAAAGGACAGCCTGGTTAGTGACATTACAGGGTTTCCTGGCTTTCAGGAAACAAACAAACAATCAACCGGGTTCTTTAGGTCAGGATAACAGCCACAGACGGCAATGCTAACGATGATGATGATGATGATGATGATGATGATGATGATGACGGGGTCCATATTTATTGACCACACGTGTCAGGTTCTGTGCTAAGAGCTTTCGTGCACTAACTCATCTGTTCTTTGCAACAACCCTAGGAGGCAGGCTATACAATCACCTCGTTTTACAACCAAGGATTGCCTGAAGTCACATACCCACACCCCCAGAGCTGGTAGGTGGTAGAGCAAGATTTGAACCAAATCCACCAGGCTTTAAGTATAATAACCATAAGATTTAAAAAGTCAATCCTAAAATATCTCGTGTGCATTTATGCACATGATAAAAAATATCAAATAGGAAAAGAGCATGCAGTGACCTCTGCCCTCTGCTCTTCTCATCTCCCCAACCACTGATATCAAGGTTTGTGTTTTGTGCATCTCTTTGCATTCTACATATATGTGTGTAAAGACATATATATGTATATATAGAGAAAAGCATCCTTTTAAATTGCAAATGAAGCCCATGATACAAACTGCTCTGCACTTTGCATTTTTATTATTTGGCTAACTTGATGATATGTTTTCAAAGTATGGACTTTTAATCCCTAATTATGGCGCATAAAAGGAGATTTCCCCAAATAAAAAGAAGTGGGCATTGGTGGAGCTTGTTGTCTGAGGCTGGTACAGGGTCAAGTTTTGCTCAGGGTCAGAAATGGGGGGAGGAAAAAAGAGAGAGGAGAGAGAGAGAGAATATCGGGAAGCTCAGACATCTCTTACATTCCAGTCAGAGATAGCAGATGTCCCAGGAACAAAACATGCTCATCCGCTCTCGGCATGGGGATGTCACTCAACTTGCAGGAGATTTTCAAAGCCTTAAATGGTCTCGCAGTGACCGGGCAGAGCCACGATCATTCTGTTTTGTGCGGAGGGGCAGGCACACTTTTGGGCGGAGGGTTGAGCAACACCAGACTCACTGGACAACAGGAACTGGGGGATGAGCCTTGCCTATTTTGGTCCTGGCTTTCCATGTGGCCTCCCCTGCCAGGGTGGGGTAAATTTAAGGGGTCATCTCGTCCATTCCATTCCTCACCTTCAACCGTCTCCACTTATATTTTTTTAAATTTCCCTTTTTGGTTTAAATAATTGACAGCAAGGTATTTTTCCCAGTTGGATTTGGGTTGTCCTCCGTGTGGTTTTTAAACACAGTGCCTTCTCGACATACCTGGGAAGCTCCAGAGGGAAGGCTCCCAGGCTGTCGCCCCAGGGACAGGTGAGAAAGGCCAGTGGGGCTGTCCCCGGGGTCTGTGGAATCTGTTCAGAGAAGTTGGAGGGGCCAGAACACAAGGGAAAGGGTAGCTGCTTGGTGAAGATCCACACTGCCTTGTCTCTCGTTCAGAAAAATAATGACCAATGATGTTGGCTGCCTCTCACTGTCTCTGGGTCTCCCAGTTTTCTGCTCTTAGCAAAGGATAAGGACTCTGCCTTCTCTCTTGGTCTCTTCCATTTCCTCCCTTCTCTCACTCTTATTAAGCCTTTCTCCCTCCCTGTGTCTCCGTCTTTCCTTCGTTCCTTCCTCCCTTCCTCCTATTTTCCCTCCTTCCTTCCCTCCTTCTCTCTCCCTTCCTTCATTTTTCTACCTCCCCTCTCTTCTCACTACAGCCATCGGTCCCCTTTCTCATTTCTTCCTTTTCTCTCTCTGCAGAGCTCTCTTGCTTGGGGAGGGAACGTTATAATGAGAAATGCA
>RJWJ010020549.1:0-29114 GCA_004363605.1 Indri indri | reverse complement strand
ATGGCCAGCCATGATTACCCCTTATTTCCGCCTATCCTCCTTCCAGCCTATTCTGCAGCCACACTGAAATGCTCTCTAGCCCTAACCTCCTCTCTCCTGGTGATCCTCCCGCTCCACACCTGTGTTTAAACTGCTACCCACACCAATGCTTCTGTCCTCTTGTCTTGGAATTAAAGTTGGCAAGTTAAAAGAATTGTGAGTTCGTCCACACAATGGAACACTCTGCAACTCTTGTTTGGTTGGATATTTTCATACCCTGTACTATGCCCTTGCTTTGGGCAAACACCCTGCCCCCATGCCAAAAAATCCTCAGTCCATAAGGTGTGTGTGGAGCCGGCCCTAGGAGCTAACCAATTGAGACTCCATGGGCCTGGCCACAGCTGGTTTGAGGGTGGGCAGGCATGGAAGACACTAACCCACAACTATTCACAGCCCCCTTCTCCCTTGCTGCTTTCCATTATAAAAGCTAGAAAGTCAACTATTCCCACAGCTAGGAGGTGGCCAGGCAACCTGTCTCTGGCTGGTCATTGAGGTAAAAGGATGGGTTCTGGGAAGATGTTTTACTTCCTGAGAAAAGCGACATGCTTGAGCAACAAACTGGCTTACCAGTACCATCTTAACCATGAGCCTATAGTTCAGTACTGTTGCGTATATTCACATTGTTGTTTGACCAATCTTCAGAACTTTTCATCCTGTAAAACTGAAACTCTGTATCCGTTAAACGACTTCTCATTTCCCTCTTCCCCTAGCCCCTGGAAAACCACTATCCTAGTTTCTTTTTCTCCGTGAGTTTGATTACTCTAGGTACATCATGTAAGTGGAATCATAGACTTGTTATCTTTTTGTGACTGGATTATTTTACTTAACATAATGCCCTGAAGGTTCATCCATGTTGTAGAGTGTGACAGTATTTCCTTCCTTTTCAAGGCTAAATGATATTCCATTGTATGGATATACATTTCCCCCACCGTCTGCCATCTATTTACTTAATTGTTCAATTTCAGTGCCCATGTATAGCAGAATCAGAACTGTTAACCCGCACCCCCACGTGAAACAACTTTATCAAGCAGGGTTCAGTGCTTATGTACAGTTTCTTTTGCCTTCAGTCTTACAGACTCCACTCATTTGCAAAATTACATAATTTAGTGCCTTTTCTCCCCCCACACCCTACAGTGAAGTTGTTTCATAGATTCTAATGCAGTTATGTTGTTTTGTCACATTCTGCCTTTATTTCATCTCAGGCTCCGTCAAGCTACTAAATGATTTTTTGAAAATTTATTTACATCAAGATTCATTCCTTGTGCTGTAAAATTCTATGGGTTTTCACAAAAGCATAGCATTATGTATCCACAATTATAGTAGCATATAAAATAGTTTCACTGCCCCCCAAAATCCCCTATGCTTTACCTTTTCGACCCTCTGAACTCTTTGGCAGCCACTGAACTTTTTATTGTCACTATAATTATGCCTTTCCTATCACATTTTAATTAATTAATTAATTAATTTGAGACAGGGTCTCACTCTGTTGCCCAGGCTGGACTGCAGTGGCTCGATCATAGCTCACTGCAACCTCAAATTCCTGGGCTCAAGTGGTCCTCCTGCCTTAGCCTCCAAAGTAGTTGTGACAAGAGGTGGTGCACCACCACACCCATCTAATTTTTTTATTTTTTATTTTTTATTTTTTCTGGAGATGGAGTCTCACTGTGTTGCTCAGGCTGGTCTCAAACTCCTGGGCTCAAGCGATCCTGCTGCTTCAGCCTCCCAAAGGGCTGAGATTACAAGTACGAGCCACTGCACCTGGCCCTATGCATACATTTTAAGAAAACAAAAATTAATTACATATTTTCACAGTCTGCACCTCTATAAAACATTACTGAGGGATAAGGAGAATTACTGATCAATAAATGTTATTGTGATAACTGATTAGCCATTGAGAAAAAAACAAAATGATACCAAAAAAAAAACCCACAAAACCCTTAGATTCCTACGTCACATCTTACACCAAAATAAATTTCAGTTAGTTTAAACATTTAAGTGTTCAAAAGTAATGGAAGAAAATTCAGATAAAGAAAGTTGAAGTAGAAAAGGATATTGCGCTTTTCTGTGAAGAATGGCTATTTAAAAAAAAAAAAAAGAAAAGAAAAAATAAAAGGATATTGAATCATGACACCAAAGCTTAGGCAACACCAAAGAGAAGATTGACAGATATGATCACATATGCAAATTAGATACTTCAGAAGCAAAAAACAAGTCGAAGGACAAATGAAAGCTGAAGAGAAATATTTGCAACCTATAAGACAGACAAGAACTAAGCCCTTAAATAAAGAGCTCTTACGTTTTATGTAAAAAAAACCAAAAAAACACCACACATACACAAAAGAATTAAAAAAGGACTCCAAAACACGTCCCAGCAAAACGTCTCCTTTCCTGGGTAACTAGATTATAAATGCGCAAGAGAGGGTTCTGTCTGAAGTGTCTTTGTGCTGCCCACAGAACGTTACACATTGTCAGTACTCATGAGTCCATTGATTTCAGTTCTTTATCCCACTTCCAAAAATGTCTACTTCTCTTTCTCTTCCTACCCTCAAGTACTCTCCTCTTCTCTCTCTCAGAGCAATGTCATTAAGATGCTTCCTGCGCGGTCTGTGACTCACAGCTAGATTATGGCACAGGCAGTGCTGATTTCAGCAAGAAATCCTCCCAAGGCATAGAGTGTGTTCCTGCAATGCCCAAAGAGAAAATTAAAATGGGTAAGTCTTTGCATTCATCCAGCATCTCATTTTTATGCCCTTACTATGTATCTGCAGCTGTGTTTTTTTAATCTGAGTTTGTGCTCCTGAGGAAGAGTGCAGACAAGAAGAGGCCTGGTCGTGGAGGAGGGGTGCTGGGCTGGGAGATCTGGATTTAGTGCTAGCTCTGCCGCTTTTGATCTGCAGGGCCAGGCAGGCCCTCAGTTTCTTGTTCTGTAGAACAAGTGCGGGAACTGGTGGTCCCCATGGGCTCCTCCAGCTCTGACAACCGAGGATTCAGTTCATTTCCTCTTTTTAACGTGCAAGCTGGCTCTAATATCTGGTTTAACCTTATTTGAGAAGTGCTTTGAAGCCCCTTAAGAGTCCTTCTGAAATTGTGGAGCCCACTGAGAGTAAAGAAACTATTTTCAATTACTGAAGTTATTTCTTCATTTTCTAAAAAGGACTCTGCTTCATTCGTTTGGAAAAAATAAAATTGCACGCAGAGTGAAATGACTAAGGCGGTAGTGAGTTTAAGTGACAGGTCTGGCCTGGTCCAGGTTTGCTGGGGGCGGGGTGCGGGGGTGCGTGTTGCCCTGTAATTTGGAAAGTGCCTGCTGGGTTTCCAGGGCTCGGGATCCTCTCCATCCCAGGAGACTGTCCAGAGCAGGGCTGGCTCCAGACCCAGACAGAGTGAGCTGTGGGGTCGATTGAAGGTCCCTCCTGTCCCAAAATATCCTTCTATCTGTCTGCCATGCTGTCTGAAGTTTCTAACATTGGAGCTTCTCCTTTGAATTAAGGTCTTTGGCAGCCATTAATTTTGGTTGCCCAGTGTGTGCCTCCCACCACCTACCCCTGTCCATCTGTGCCCCTTCTTCTGATCTGGCCCCAGATGTGGGCATGGGACTTATGGGCCAAACATTAGACTTCAATTTCCTGGACACATGACTGGTTCAGGATGGGCATGGCATAGCCAATGCTGAAGAGAAGGGGTCCTTGCCCCTGGGTTGCTAAGCTGGGAGGGTATAAGTGTAAGGCTTCTGCCAGAAATAATTTTTTTTTTTTTTTTTTTGAGATAGAGTCTCACTCTGTCACCCAGGCTAGAGTGTCGTGGCATCGGCCTAGCTCACTGCAACCTCAAACTCCTGGGCTCAAGTGATCCTCCTGCCTCAGCCTCCCAAGTAGCTGGGACCACAGGCATGTACCATGAGGCCTGGCTAATTTTTGAATTTTAGTAGAGACAAGTCTCACTCTTGCTCAGGCTGGTCTCCAACTCCTGACCTCAAGCAATCCTCCCTCTTTGGCCTCTCAGAGTGCTAGGATGACAGGCCTGAGCCACCGTGCCCAGCCGAGACATAATTCTTACATACAGAAAGAAACTGACTATGAAATGAGGCCAAGTGGAGGCAACAGAGATGAGAGGTGGAGAGAAAGCCAAAGAAAGGGGGCACCAAAGAGCAGAGAGAGAAAGAGACAGAGAGATTGATTCACCCTGAAGCTTTGGTTCCTATAACTCCCCTTGGAGTCTATAAGCTGCCCCACTATCTTCCCAGCTACATAAGTAAATAAATCCTCAGACCATTTGGGTTTGGGAGTGTCCTGATCAATGGGATATTGTATCTCCTGGAAGCTCTTCTCAAACCGTGAATGTGTTATCCAGCAGGGATGACGCATGGAGCCAGTAACATTGATTAGGTTTTCACATAAGCTGTGAACGGTACATAGGACCGATACATATGACCCAGCAATCGCACTCCTAGGTATATACCTAAGAGAATTAAAAACATATTTTCACACAAAAACCTGTACATAAATGTCCACAGCAGCATTATTCACAATAGTCAAAAAAGTAGAAACAGCCCGATTGTTCATCAGTGGATGAATGGATAAACAAAATATGGTCTATCCATACAACAGAATACTATTCAGCAAATAAAAAAGAAAGAAGTTTTGATACACGTTACAACATGGATAAGCTTTGAGAATATATATATATATATATATGTGTTTTGAGACAGAGTCTCACTCTGTTGCCCAGGCTAGAGTGCCACAGCGTCAGCCTAGCTCACAGCAACCTCAAATTCCTGGGCTCAGGTGATCCTCTTGCCTCAGCCTCGCAAGTAGCTGGGACTACACCACCACGCCCGGATAATTTTTTTCTATTTGTAGTTATCTGGCTAATTTATTTCTATTTTTTTAGTAGAAACGGGGGTCTCACTCTTGCTCAGGCTGGTCTCAAACTCTCCAGCTCAAGCAATCTTCCCGCCCCGGCCTCCCAGAGTGCTAGGATTACAGGCGTGAGCCACCACGCCCGGCCTGACTTTCAGAATATTATGCTAGTGAAAGGAGCCATTAACAAAAGGCAACATATCACATGATTCCATTTATATGGAATGTCCAGAATAGGCAAATCTATGGAGACAGAAGGTAGCTCACTGGTTGCCAGGGGCTGGAGAGAGAGGGGAATGGAGAGTGACTGCTAATGGGAATAGGGTCTCTTTGGGGGCATGAAAATGTTCTGGAATTAGATAGTGGTTATGGTTAAACTATATTTTGAATATACTAAAAACCAGTGGCTTGTACCCTTTAAAAGGATGAATTTTTGGTACATGAATTACGTCTCGATTTAAAAAAAGACATGATTGCTCTTGTTATCCTGGTCATTCCCTTTCTTATATCACACCATCCAGAGTACATTTTGGATTTTGACTCTGATTCCCCCTGGGACATCCTTCCTCCAGCCCCCGTCCCACCTTGAGTCTTCCAAAATACTTAGAGTCCCTGGGACACTGCCTGGTATGAACCGGATCTGGGGCGGATTGCCCTTTCAAAGAAGCTAGACTCATTTTAGTTTTTTTTTCTTTTTTTTTTGCTCAGTTATTTTGCTGGGGTAAAAAACGAGGCTTATCAACTCAAAGGGACTGGCGGCAGCAGACTGAAACGAATTCACAATTTTGTTTAAATTTATTTGTCAAAAGCAGAAATATTCAATTTCATGGGTACTCCCTATTCCCCGCACTGGGAGCAGACTTCCAGGAAGCAATTATGTAGAACAAAATGTAATGGGTAGCAGGGGGGCCTGGTGAATTATTCATAATCTGATAATGATTTTAACCCATTTTTAACATGACCTGCTGTTGGTGTTAGCTTCTGGAAACTACCCAAAGTAAGCAACACGGAGGTTTTCTTTAGTCATGATTATGTAACCATAAACCTCCTACTTTTCCCCCAAACTACCCACATAACTAAAATCAAAAGAGGTCTGGGATCCGTTTCCCTCTCCAAGTTCACCAGGCAGAGGGAAGGGCTGCTTTACGGACTTCATCTAGCTCAGCCACTCCTCACCACCGTCTTCTCAGGGAGGTTGGTGTGGCGGAACACCCAGCATAGCACCTGGCAACCAGGAAGGCACACAATACTTATTTGGTTTTGAGTGCTGAATGAATGAATGAATGAATGATGGAAAGAATGAGATTTGTAGTAAGGAACAGCTGGGCTAAGTAAGTAGTTTTGCTACTTATCAGCTTATCAGCTCGGTGACTTGGGCAAGTGCCTTGCCCTCAGTTTCTTTATCTGTAAAATGAAGACAGTAATACCTGCCTGCTGGCTTATTGGGAGAATTTGAGAGGACAGTAAGTGCTCAGTAAGCAACAGCTGTTTTTATGATCTTTCTTCCCAGTAGCAGCCATGTAACTTCCCCAAATCTAGTTAACTGTGTGTCAGCCAAAGCTTTCCCAGGAGCCAAAGATTCTCAAACCCGGCTGTGCATCAGAATCACCTGGGGAGGTTTTTAAAATATAATTTTGCAGGTTTTTCCTCCAAGAATTCTGATTCAGCAGGAATTCAGTAGGGTGGAGCCAGAGAATCTATTTTTTTAGTTTTGTTTTTTAAATTGAGATAAAATTACGTACAGCGAAACACATAGATCTTCAGAGTATAACTGGAGGAGTTTTGAAAAATGTATGCACTTGTATGTCCAACACCCCGATCAAGATAGACAACATTTCCATGGTTCCAGAACATTACCCCTTCCTGCCAACCCCCATCCTGCATAGACAACCACTATTCTGATTTCTGTCACCATAGATTAGTTTTGCCTGTTCTTAAGTGTGGTATCAATGGAATCAAACAATGTGCATTTTGTGTGTCCAGTTTTTTTTGCTTCTCACATGTTTTGGGGATTCACCACGTTGTCGTATGTGTCATGTCAATAGCACATTCCTTGTTACTGCTGAGTAGTATTCCACTCTATGGCTGTGCCTCAATTTATCTCTTCACCTATATGAGCCTTTGAGGGACGTTTTGGTGATTATGAATAAGCTGCTGTAAATATGTTTTCATTTCTGATAAGTAAATACCCAGGAGTGTAATTGCTGAGCACTAGCATAGGGGTATGTTTAATTTTATTTTAAAAAATGCTTCAAATGATGCCTTTGATCCTGATGGCCAGCCAGATTTGGGAATCCCTGAGGTAGCAAAAGATCAATCTTGATGATTTGACTGGCGACTTGTTCAGTTTCCATTTCGTTGTGCAAGTATCAGAGACAACTTGCACCAGGGAAATACCTTCTGTTCTCCCTCTCCCCGCCGAGGAGCCCAATTCTCCTCTTTCCCTTGCCAATTTCTTCCCAGGGAATAGTATTCTCGGCCAAGGATCCCCATGGGGCTTTTGGATAGTGTCATCCAAATAGTTCCAGGACACAGTTGCGGGGGTGAAGGGAACCAGATGAGGCCACCACCCACTAAAGGCTTGCTCTAACCTCACCATTGCCGTTGCCAGCTCAGGATGCAAGGGCTCAACCGTTGGTCACTGGGCTGGGGTAGGGGGTTAACCCTTTCCCACTGGGCCACAGCATGCAGGCCTGGGGTGGTTTGGGACTTGTGCCCTGGGGAGGCAGGAGGCCATGTGTAACTCTGTGGTGCTTCCGAGGAAAGAGCAGTGAGCAGGGCCCAGTAGACTCTACAGGCTCAGGAAACGGAAGTCAGAACTGGGTACTGTGACTTTCGTTCTAAGAGGGAGAAAGCTGTCAAAACACAACCGTTTTGTTCCAAGCATCGTGCTAGCTGTTGGCTCAGGAATTATACATATTTTTTCTCTTGGAAATTACTTTTCCTTTTTGGGATTATTACAATTTTGTAGTAGGGGGGAAAGACATTTGGGAGCCAAAGTGATCCTCTAATCCAGTGTTTCCCAAAGGGTGATACATAAGTGTGTACGCTACTCAGGATGGTTTCAGGGGTTATGCAGATGAATATGATTAAAAATAAGTTTTTTATTTTAGTGCATAGTAGTAGAAATACAACTAGCACAATAAATATGTGATTTCTTGGATATATTACTTGGCATGAAGCCAAGTTAAAAAGCTAATTCAGGAGCAGGTGTGGTGGCTCATGTCTATAATCCTAGCACTTTGGGAGGCAGAGGTAGGAGGATTGCTTGAGGTCTGGAGTTCGAGACCAGCCTGAGCAACATATTGAGAGTCTGTCTCTACAAACAGCAAAGAGAAGAAAGAAAACTTAGCTGGGTGCGGTGGTGCATGCCTGTAGTCCCAGCTACCCAGGAGGCTGAGGCTAGGAGTTTGAGGTTGCTGTGAGCTATCATGATGCCACTGCACTCTAGCCCGGGCAACAGAGTGAGACCCTGTCTCAAAAAAAGCTAAATAAAAATAGAAAAGCTAATTCAATTCTCACAACAATATTAAGTATATTAAGTACAGATGACACACAGGTGTGACAAAAAGTGTAACAGTGGATATGAGTGACTGAGATCTTAGAAAACTGCCCCAGGCAAACCATGCATTTAACAGATGAGGAATCTGAGGCCCTGTGATGCAAGCGACTCACTCCAGGTTAGTCCTCATCGGAGTTAAGATCAGATCCCCAGAGTTACCTGGTTCCTGGCCCAGTGCTTACTCCAGTATACCTTTACTTCCCTCTTGTAAGAAAGGAAGAGATCTCACTAGCCTAGCCCTAGATTCAAAGCTAAATGCATTTTCAGAAACGGCCGTAGTTCGCTCAGGCTAAACCACAAAGTCAGAAGGAGTCCTTCAATAGGTCTGGGCTCCAGGAAATCTGAATTAATAAGGAGAAAGCAGATTTCTAAGGAATGGACACCAAGATCTTGGTAATTCTCTTCATATGAAACCTCTGGCAGAGACGAGGACAGGAGCAGAGTGGGCAGCTGGTTTCCCCACCCCTGCCTCTCATCCCTGGGGAAGACCACAGCTGGGCTCGCAGACCCCTGCACGCATGCTCCGTGGGCACCGTCTACCCCACACAGGCTGTTCCGGGCCACGAGGAGGGCCCCGATGGATTGTTCACAGAAATCGCTTTAGGTGGCTGGAAACATGTAAGGATACAGTTTCTCAGACGACTGTCATCTTCACATCTTTACAGATCCAATAGGGAGATTCAGAGGAGGCAACTCTGTTAGAATTTTAGCGTTTCCTGATCCCTGCAGCACTGAGTAAAAAGGACCTGCGATGGAAATGCAGGCCTGGACTTGAACTTCTTCCTCCGGAAAATACAGCTGACAGCAGGAGTCATTCTTCCTGCATTCCACGACTCTTTCTCCTCTGCAAACGGGATCCGTGTCTCTTGCTGAGCTGTCCTGTCCTCTACAGTCTGGGAGCTGTTCATTCCTCCTCTGTGTGACTGTCAGGGTGTGGGGCTACTGTGTAACTTTTTGAACCCCTCTCTCAAAGGAAGGCTAAGGGATCTGAGCAGGGAGCCCCCATGTAACGCCAAAGGATACGTAGTGGGCTATACCACCTGTGAGTTTTCCCGATCAGCCTTGCAAGAGCTCAGCACTGAGGGCAACAGCACTTTCTCCTGGGGCCAAACCAGAGTTTATGTATGAACCGCCCCCCCACCTCCCCACCTCCCCGCCTCCTGTGCTTGCTTTGGTTGTTTGAACCATATGGGACCCTTAAGAATTTGTAGTTAAATAACTACAGTTCCAAAGCTTCTCCTGTCCTTTTCAGGTTCAGAATGAAGATTCTTTTGTTTAGCAAAGCGCCTGAATGAATTTTTAGAATATGCCAAGGTAGGCTCAGGAGCTTGGTTTGGTGGAGGCTGAAAACTGCATTAGAAAGTACCAAGGAATTTGGGGTACACGCTGGGAGTTCTGGGGGGAGGTCAAGGAGGAACCAATGCAACATCCTTAGCCTGAGCACCGAAGGACGGAGGACAGAAATGATTCTGCGGGTGGAGCGGAAGTTGGTCTTGTTGTGAGCCACTGGGTATACCCCATCTGTCACCCCTGGACCTTCCCTAAGACCTGCTGTACACAACGGCCCGGTGTTGGTGGTGACCTGGGGTCACGCATGGAGTGGGTGGGACTCCACATGAGGTCAGCACAAGGGAGGTGAGCAGAGAAGCCCCCAGAGCACAGCGTGACCTTAAGCGCTGGGACTGAGCTGGGGCACAGGCCACAAGGTTGCCTCTCAGGAGCAGAAGCGAGATAGTAAAAGTGAGAAAGCAGGAGTGGGGCGGGTGGGTGGGGTGAGGGTGTGGAGGACACACATCAGAGGGCTCTCCCTTCATCGGGGTGTTCTGGCCGCTGGGATCGCCAGCCTTCCCCAACCACAGGGCGCTGACCAGGAACTAGGGACCCTCCCTGCCTGTACTCTGTGATCCCAGCCCTGGCCTCAGCTGATTAGTCCAGGGATGGAGACCTCTGACCTGACCACTGAGTCTCTTCCCTTGCGGATTCCATCTTAGACTTGGAGAATGCGGGGGGTCGGGCTGTCTCCCAAGACTGAGGCTGCGAAAAGTAAAATTCACAGGATCGGTCAGCAGCCGCGCCTTCCATCTTATGGGGAGAGCCACTGCAAGGAGAGAGGAGGAAGCTGACGTCTGGAGAGAGGGAAGCAGAAAGAAGGGACAGTGACCCAGTCCTGGGGACTTTTGGGCCTCAGCGCCCCAGCTGCAGCCCTGCCTAGAGCACCCTTTCCCCTAAGCTGGCTGAAGTTTGGTCTCTGCCATTTGTATCTGAAGCGCCCAGTACACCAAGCGCCTCCTCCTCACCCTGTCATCTGGTGTGCCCCGCTGGCTGGAAGCCAGGAGCTTTCGAGGATAGAGGCAAGTGTCCACCCTAGGATTGGGGCTCCCTTCTTTTTTCTTGTTAACCACACTTAACATGATCCAAAGGTATATTTATTTATGTGCTTGTTTTATCACCCCTTCACTCCCAGGAAAATGTCAAGTTCCATTTTGTCTTGTTTAGCACAGTACATCTAGTGCCTGGAACATAATAGGCACTGATAAGTTGCTGAATGAATAAATGAATGTACAAAGAAGCTGGCTTGAAATCAGGCCACCGTAGACCCCCGCAAGGTCACGATTGCAGAAGAAACATCTCGGTGCCAGATACTGAGTCCAGAATGTTTGACATTTGTGAGTCCGAGCTGTGTGCACACTGGGGTGTGTGGATATGCTGGGAGCAGACTGGGTACACAATCAGTGCTTCATAAACCGCAGATAAAGGGCCAGGGGCCCGGGTGTGACAACGGCTGTTGGGAGAAGTCCAGTGCAGATTACAAAGGTTTCAGAAAGGACCAGGAGATTGAAAGGCGCTGTAATTAGAAAGCGTAGGCATTCAAAGCTGCCTGGAGGTCAGAGGGGCTGGGCTGGCGGCTGGGGAGATGGGGCAGGAAGTGGGCACGGAAGCTCTGCAGTTCAGGGCTGACGTAATTGGACAGAGGGTTGCCATGGTAACAGCCAATCCAGGGGCCGCTTATGTGGCGAGGAGTCAAGGTTTCTGAAGAAGGGACTAAAAATGCTGCCTTTGTTCCCACTTGGAGCAAGTTGCCATCGGGTCCCTGTGGGGGTGATGCAGCTAAGGGACAAAGCCAACAAGTGCTGGCCACCGTGGCGGGAGGGAGCCGCGTGAGGACCCAGGGGGCTGGCGGGGGCTGGGGCTGCTAAACATGTCATTGCGTGTAGCTGTCTGTGCCTCTCGATGTAGAGCAGTACCCGATGGCTCGGTTTCCGAGATTGGGAGTCCATGGTTCTGATGGCAGATTGGCCTCTTAGCAGCTGTGTGACCTGAGGGACGATGGAGCCTCAGTTTCCTGACATGCAAAGAAGGACCACTGATAGCTTTTTTGCAGGGTGGTTGTAGGGATTGAGAGAAGTGACACTTCACACATTCGCTTAGTGAGTGGTAGATCCTGTTGTCATCATTTTGACAAATGACAGCAGCTTCCCCAAAAGGCTCTTAGCTTCTGGGTAAACCTGAGTAAGTGCCAGGTTTTGCTTCTTTAGCGGTACCCAAGAGGCAGCCAGTGAGACTCAACAACTCCAGGAGGTGCCCAGTTAGACCAACAAAGTGGTATTTAAATAGAAAACATTCTTAAGGCAGTCCCGAGAGCTGTCAGCAATGGAGACTCCCTCTCCTTTGTTCTTCTGCCCAATTTGTGGGCCTGGACGGGACACAGAGGTGAGGCCGTCCCTCCCGTCTCCCCCCACCCCAAGTGGGGACAGAAGGCAGAGGTGAAGTGAGTACCTCCCCAGATTTCCCAGTGAGTAAGAGGGGTGAGGGGGGCCACAGGGGGTGCTTTGCTTAGAGACCAGGGCAGGCCAGAGGTGGACGGGACAAGGACACAGCTGTGGATTGGCCACCCCTTCCCTCCCCAGCCAGAAGCCCGGGGAGATGCAGTGATCCCTGTTTGGACTCTGGCACAGTCTTTGTTGCTATGGCAATGCGGTGGGCTCTCTGGTGGGTGGAAGAAGGCAGCAGCTGCGTGGAAATCTGCATTGGAGGCAGCAGCTTTGCCCTTTCGCTGCAGTAGTCAAGGCAGTGCTGACAGAGGTTTAGGGGACGTTCCTTTGCCATCTCGGGAGGCCACACAGGAGGCCCCTGGGACTTCAGGGCTGTCACTCCTGGCTCAGATCACAGTGAGGAACCAGGCTTCTGTACAGAGAAGTTGTTCCCTGGGGACCCCTGCCTTGGAGCAGCTCCTGAGTCCACATATTCGCCGGGGGATTTGCTCTTTATTTTCCTCATTGATTCATTCATTCATTCATATGTTTGTTCATTCATTCAACAGGTATACGCTGTGCAAGGTACTGGGCCAGAGCAGTGAACAAGACAGACAAGGTTCCTGCCCTCATGGAGCTGCTGGTTTAGCAGGGTAAACACAGTAAACAAATAAATAAGGAGGAAGAGAGACTCTGACGATAATAAACAGGCAGTACAATCCGGAGAGATTGGAAGGGGTGGGCCCATTTAGAACGCGTGGTCAGGAAAGGCCTCTCTGAAGTTGAGAAGGAGCTCCAGGTGTGGGGAGTGGTCCAGGCAAGAGCAGGTGCAGAGGCTCAGAGCACGGGCCGCGGGTGAGCACAGCGGAAGCGGGGCGTGGAGAGCGGCGGCTGGGGCCGGCAGAGCCCGGTCAGTCTGCCGCCGAGCCCGCTTTGCACTCTGAAGGCAGGAGAGGGCAGTGACCTGACTGCTGCTTTTAAATGCTCCCTCTGCTAGCCTGGTGGCGATGGACTTGCTGCAGGAAGGCAAGAATTGAAGCAGGGGACGGGTGAGGAGCCCTGCCTTGGCCCAGGTGAGAGCCGACAGGCCCGGCCTGGGGTGATGGAGGTGGAGCTGGAGGATTTGCAGGTAAGCCCAGCAGGCCTTGCTGGGGTGCCGAGGGTAGAGGATGAGGGAAAGAGGACTCAGGGATGATTCCCAAAAGTCTGATTTGAACTTTTGGAGGGTGGGAGTGCCATCTGTGAAGGGAGGGGGGACAGCAGCTTGCAGGGGGAGGATCGCGCTGCATCTCAGCTCTGGGGCCTGGATGAAACACATTCCAGTTGTCCAGGAGCCTCTTTTTCATGTTTTCCATGAAACCCCTGAGAACTGGAGCATTTCATAAGCAACATTTATTTCTAAGTAGTTAAGCTGAAAGGAAGCATGCTTACAACACACTAATGGGGAAGAAAACAATTATTTTAAAAGCTAACTGCTCGATGCCCTAGGGTAGTGGCACAACTCAGGGCAATAACTCTTTTTGCAAAGTAAACACCTAGATGAGTCACTTTCCAGTGTGAAAGGTGAGGTCTTCTTAGACGCGATATGAACTAACTTATTACCTGCCAGGCTCTGTGCAAACTGCTTAAAATACTTTCTAATCTAACCCATGTTATGTATTAAGAAACTGGAGCTGAGATAGGTTAAGTAACTTGCCGAAAGTCTCATAGGCAGCAGGTGACAGAGCCTGGATTTAAACAGATGGAGCCTTTTAACTACTCTGTGATACCAGGAGAGTTAAACTGCACCAAATAATGCAATAGAAATTTAGAGACTGTGTCCTGGAGAGTTGAATGGGAAGAGAATTGGGGAGATGGCAGAGGGCTCTTAGGAGAGAGGAGGTAACCCAGCGAGCTGTCACGAGGCCAGGACTTGAGGAGTTCCAGCCAGTGGTTCTTCCCCAGGGTGCAGTGACCAAGGAATTTTTCAGAAGAGTGAGGCCTGGTATTCACTGTGACATTGTTTCCTGTTTGGCACTGTACCTTATCCCCTCTCCTTTACCCACAAACCTCAGTAAAATGGTTGGTGTTTGGGAGACCAAAGAAGGGATGGTGGCGCTGGTGAGCAAGGGGAGAGAGGTGAGAACACAGAGGCCAACAGCAGCTCCAAGAGCAGGAAGGAGCGGCGGGAGGTGACCTGGGACACGCGAGCAACCCAGGAATCCACAGAAGTCCTGGGGAGGCCACCGGCCTCAAAGGGTCTGGTGATCCAGCCCCCTGAAGTCTGTTAGAGCAAACGTCCATGTCTGCGCGGCATCACTGCACCCCAAACGCCCCCCATGTTTCCAAATTGCCTCACTAACGCAGAGACTGGGAGGGAAGAGGAACAGGGCCTGAGGACACCAGAACGAGGAGGGGCCTGCTCTCCTGACAAGTCCTCCGCACTCTCGGTTCTCTGTCCTCAATCCTTGCGGACAGTACGAATGGTGCTTTATGGATTTTTTAGGGTTTGCATTACCCTGTAGATTTGCGTGTCACGTTTTTGCTTGTGAATACTGACATCAGTTTAGATCACAATGTCCAAGGGCAAAATCACAGTCCTATATAACTTACTATGCTTCTGCCTAGCGGGTACCCCCTGAACTTGATTTTTGGAAGGCAATTTGGGCATATTGCTTAAAAATTTAAATTTTTCTTTTCTTCAGAAATTCCTCTTGTCTATTTTATAGGAATTATTTTACCTATGTGTAGTTTTCACAGACAACATTGTGTGTAATAAAAAATTAGAAACAACCTAAATGTCCATCGTGAGGAAAATCTTTAAGTAAATTATAGTATGACCATACAACAAAATATTCACAATAATGTGGCAGCTGTAAAGAATAAAGCTGACCTGCGCACACTGGATGGAAATAAGGACAAGACAAAATGCTGGATAAAAAAAGCAAGTTGTAGCGTACGTAGAATATGGTCCCACGTAGGAAAACAGAACAAAAACAACCTCCCTCAGAACAAAGGGCTCAAAACACACCAAATTCCAAATGGCCGTGGTGAACGCTTCTGGGTAGAAAATGGACTCGGGTTTGGGGACTCAAATGGGCTTTTACTTCAACTGTGTTGTTCGGGTCTTTTTTCCAGCAGGAACATATTGGTGTATTTCCTGTGTCATTAAAAATTATTAAAAAGCTCTGAAAATAAGCACATGTCCCTGAGTGATGCGCAGAAGGCCGATGCCGATGATCCTAGACCTGCCCTTCCGGCACATGAGAAGCCCAGGTCAGCCCGGAGACGTGGGCCGAACCTCCTGCCCCAAGTCACAGTTCCAGTTCAGTGGGAACCAAATCCCTCACGTCCCTTAAGAACTCGAGCACAGAGGCCCGTCGTAGTTCAGAACCGTCACGTGTGGCGAAGCTGGGCCTCAAGCTGTGGAGTGAAAAGGCACAGTGGGGAAAAGAAAAGCGCCGGGCATTGGGAACGGCATTTCACTATTGGAATGAAAACAAAAGCCACAAACATACGGGCGTGTGTATGCATAGACTATTTCTAGAAACTAGTAACAGTGACTGCTCTGGAGAGGGCCACGGGGTGGCTGAAAGACAGGGGAGGAAAAAAGCCTTTGTTTCAGGCACTGTTGGACCTTTGGAATTTTGAAATGTTTTGTGTTACGTGATTTGAAAGAAGTAACTTCAAAAAAAATTTTTTAAAAATTGGTCCACCAAGGAGATACTATCAGAAAGGGCCCTTTTCTAAATTATGAGAGACATGCTTGGGGGAAGGTCCCCTTGATGGGGGCCCAGAGACCACCGCTAGGGTGGCATTGACACACAAGGCTACTGTTTTAGGTAATGACACAGCTTTTCCTAATGCACATTGGAATGCCCGTCAGTGACCTAGAAATCATCTTTACGCTGGGATAGAGCGCCTCTGCGGGCATCTCATCCCTTAGTTTCCTTTCAGAATCTTCAAGATAATGGAACACTAATTTTATTATTATTTTACACTGTAGTTGCTTCATACCACAGGATTGAAGTTTCCAAAATGTAGCTGAGAAAGCTTCCTGTTGTTGCTGGCCCAGGAAACGTAATATCCTATACCCAGCCACTCCAATTCCTTTGTGGATGAGCCAGAACCTAAATAAATATACATGAATAAATAAATATGCCCAGCTCTGTATCAAATGGAGCCTATACTAAAGTCATGTTCCAGTTTATTTTATTTTTATTTTTTTATTTTATTTTATTTTATTTTTTATTTTATTTTTGTGAGACAGAGTCTCACTCTCTTGCCTGGGACGAGTGCCGTGGCATCAGCCTAGCTCACAGCAACCTCAAACTCCCGGGCTTGAGCAATCCTGCTGTCTCAGCCTCCCAAGTAGCTGGGACTACAGGCATGCGCCACCATGCCCGGCTAATTTTTTTTTCTATATATATTTTTAGCTGTCCAATTAATTTCTTTCTATTTTTTGGTAGAGACGAGGTCTCGCTCTTGCTCAGGCTGGTCTCGAACTCCTGAGCTCAGGACGATCCGCCCGCCTCGGCCTCCCAGAGTGCTAGGATTACAGGCGTGAGCCACCGCGCCAGGCCCATGTTCCAGTTTAAATAAGATAAACCGCCCTCCTTTGAGAGAGTATACATGAGGACACGCACAATTTTTCACATGTAAATGCTCTTCCAACCGGGTACCAAGGACAATGGGAAGCTCTTAAAGGGTTTTTAGCAAAGGAGTGGCCTGATCAGACTTGCATTATTAAAAGGTCTCTTTGCCTGCAGTGTGGGAAAGGGAAGGGATCTTAGGCCAGAGTGGATGACGAGAGAAGAGGCAGGAGGCTGCCGCGGTGGTCCAGGCTAGACGCGATGGTGGTGCGGATGCTCGGGGTGGGTTTGAGGGGATGATGAAAGTGCTTTGTAATTTGTATAATGCCCTCACTTGGACTCACTGTGACCAGCCTCTGCCCCTGTGGTGGCCCTTTGCAGCTCCACCCTATGCTCCTGTGCCCGCAGAGACAGTCTGTTCTTAGAAATAGCTGAGGAAACAAGAGGAGGCTTGTGCTCAGGTTGCCATAGCTCCTGCAAGGCTCTTGAAGTGAGGAGGAAACTTGAGCCTGCGCTGGAGCCCTGAGCCGCTCAGGATCGCGCACCTCTGGTGTCAGTGATGTAGGAGCTTTTGGAAATGCTATGTAGTTGAAGGCAGAGGGAAGCAGCATTTCAGACAGCAGGGTAGGACTCTCGCCTTTTCATTGCATTTATTTCAACCCAAACTCAGCTCTCTTCTTGAGAAGCCCCTGGTGTTCAGCCCCACGGCAAGTTCCAGTGGAGCTGCAGAGCTAGAGAGCAGTGGCATCCTAGCCCAAGCAGGAGGAAGGAGACCTGGCTTCTAGCTCTCGACTTCATCACTCGCCCTCTTGCAGGAGCCTAGGGCTTATCACTTAACCTCTTTGGATCTCAGTTTCTACATCTGTAAAATGGTGATTATCATCCCTCTTGTAGAATTTAATATGAACACATTATCACATACTTTTCTTCTTATCACATGAAAAGCAACAATTTTATAAAGCAGCAGTTTTTTAGGCAGTGCTCTGGGTGCCCTATGGTGGATGAAAAGGAGGGTGAGTGGGTGAGACTGTAGACCCCTCAACTGATGCCTAGAACAGTGCCTGGCATATAGTAGGCCTTCAGTTCGTTTTTGTTGAATGAATATAAGAATGAAAGCATGGAGCCAGGTGCTATGCTCACGCCTGTAATCCTAGCACTCTGGGAGGCTGAGGTGGGAGGATTGCTAGAGCTCAGGAGTTTGAAACCAGCCTGAGCAAGAGTGAGACCATGTCTCTATTAAAAATAGAAAAATTAGCCCGGCATCATGGTGTATGCCTGTAGTCCCAGCTACTCGGGAGGCTGAGGCAGGAGGATTGCTTGAGCCCAGGAGTTGGAGGTTGCTGCGAGCTAGGCTGACACCACGGCACTCTACTCAGGGCAATAGAGTGAGACTCTGTCTCAAAAAGAAAAGAATGAATGCATAAATTATGGTTTGGGAAAATATTATACTATAGCCTGGCAATGACTTCTCTTATGTTTATCTCACACGAGGTTAAGGCATTAAATGATTAACAAGGTTAGCCACTTTTGAAACCTGCTGAACAATTGACTGGTTATTTCTATGGAAACCTACACATTTCACATTTTTCTAATAGTTAACAGCTGAAGGGGTGGTATATGATTGAGATATGACTTTCACCTCTGAGTGGGAATTTACTTACTCTTGCCTTATGGAAATGTGAATAGATGTGGTCCTTTAAAGATGAAAATAGTCTATTCTGCGTACTTTTTCTATTTATATTATTATCAAAATAACTCCTGAAATTCTGTTATTTACCCTGTATCTGGCAAATGAAGGCCAAATGGGGACATCCTGCTAAGAAAGCAATTGTCAGAGTTTCAGTTTCTCTGTGAGCAATTGTTTGACAGTTTGCTGCCAAGCAGGATTGTTTGATAATGTGGTAGCTTTCTTTACTGCTGCTTGTGCACTGGCCGCTGGAGAAATCCACATTCAGAGAGTTTGATAACATTCCCAATCTCCAGGCAAAATATTCACATCAGAGAGGTGGCTTTTAAAGTCTGATGTTTGTAATCCACTAACTGGCACATAGTAGGTGCTTGAGTAAACGTCAAATTCTTGCATTTAGTCATTCAACAAATATTTATTTAATGCCCGTGCTCCACCCGAGGTTACCAAGACTAAATTCAGGTTCCAAGTACATGACTGGCATTGTCTCTCAGAGGCAAGTTGGCTAATTAACATAGGCATGCTAATATTTTCTTGTCTGGCCTAGTACTGCCAAATGGCTCAATTAAAGCAATAAAACTCAAGAGGGCTTAATCTTCCTTTAACATTTATAATCAACAGAGGCTCAGTTCTGTGCTAAAAAGACCTGAATAGAGATTTTATTGGGCCCTTTGCCTGTTCAAACTAGTATATAACCATTAACTAGTTAATCCAAATAGGTCCTCAGGGAGGCCTGGGAGAGCTGTTATCTCTACATTACTCAAGGCCAGGTGGCTTGTTCGAGGCTGCTGAGTGAGGTCAGAGCTGGTTTGCGATGGCTGCCAACTGGGGTCCAGCCCTTCTTTGCCAGGATTGGTCAACCGACTCCCTCCCCAGGCATTTGCACATATGTCTTTATTTTTCTGACATAAGAGGAATCCCAATTTTGCTGCCTTTCAGCCCTGCCCGCTGGCGACATCATTCCCACTAACCTCTCTTCTCAGACTCCTTGGTCCAAGAAGTCCTCTGGTGGAAGTACTGGCCCTTTGAATCGAGGTTTCAAGGCCTTATATTTCAGAAATTATCCCAATTTGCATGCAGACCTCAGCAATTAAGGCTTTGGAGTCAGGTAACTTGGGTTCAAATCTTGATTTTATTGCTTAGTAGCTGTGTGACTTGGGCAAATCACTCTCTCTTGAACCTCCATTTCCTTCTCTGTAATATGGGGGTATTAATAATACCTGTGGTATTGTTCGCAAGAATTAAATGAGATAATGTCTGTAATCACTTGTTACGATGCTGGCACATAAGTGCTCAATGTATAGTAACTATCAAATTAATAGGAAACTGTTACAAATTGCCTCCAGAAGGAAAAATGAGACTTCTAAACCAGCTACAAGTGATCTTTTCAACAAAATTCACCTGAAAAATCTATAGACAGAAAAGAAAATCTAAAGACAGAAATCTAGCAATAAAAAAGGCTCCCAGAGTGAGATGGAGCAGGTGTGACCTGTGTATATCTGTGTTGTCAAGCTTGGGGAGGGGGTTGGAAATATACATATATATAAAATATATGAGAAATATGTATAATATTATATAATGAGAAAAGAGTATGCCTTATAGAATTTATTTACCTGGATACAGCAAATTGAAGAGAAAGTAGACACACTTTGGAGAAATGCATTTATTACCTTTGGGAGGCTGAGCTGAAGTACAGCTGAGCAACCAGTGTTTTGACATTTATCTGTTTTCCTGATGCTTTATGGCCTCCATATAAAACCAGTCTAATGACCTTGCTATCAATCCTGAACAATTTGCTGATGGAGCTGCAGGTTTCTGCTGTGTGTGTGTGTGTGTGTGTGTGTGGCTTTAATTTCGTTTCTGGAATAAAGGAAGTACAAAGACATTAACTCTGAGTCCATCAAAGAAAGAACTCTGTAATTGCGATTTGGCAGGGAGTGTGCTTCTGCTGCACGCACTGTGAAAGCCACTGATGATTAATCCTGCACATTTATCTGCACCCGAGAGCAGAAGCACAGTAATGACAACTGCATTGGGCAAGAGAATTGCTGTGTTTGATCACTGCAGACTTAGGCCTGCTGTGATGTACATGAGTAGCAGCATCAACCAGGTCTCAGCCAGGAAATCCAGCCCTGCATGTCCGCTGTGGTAGCCACCTGCCATGTGTGGCAACTGAGCACTTGAAACGTGGCTAGTCCAAATCGAGATACGCTGTGAGTATAAAACACACACTGGATTTGGAAGACAGTTATGTAAAAAAGACTGTGAAATATCTCGTTCTTGTATTTAGAACACATTAAGGTATTAATATTTTGGATATGTCGGCCAAAATAAAATATATTATTAAAATTTAATCTCACCTGTTTCTTTTTTTTTTTTTTTTTTTTAAGACAGAGTTTCACTGTGTTGCCCGGGCTAGAGTGCCATGGCGTCAGCCTAGCTCACAGCAACCTCAAACTCCTGGGCTCAAGCAATCCCTGTGCCTCAGCCTCCCGAGTAGCTGGGACTACAGGCATGCGTCACCATGCCCAGCTAATTTTTTCTATATATTTTTAGTCACCTGTTTCTTTGTACTTCTTTAATGTGTCTATTAGAAAGGTTAAAATGACATATGTGGCTTACATTTGTGGCTTGCATTGTATTTCTTTTGGGCAGAGCTGATCCACAGTCAGAGGCTATCAGAGGAGGCAGACACCTCTTGCATTTGCTCTTCGGAGCACAATGATTCCTCTCTTTCAGTTGACTGCCTTTGTCCTTATCCCAGGGTCGAGTGGCCTCCTAGTTGCTATGGTGCTGTTTTTTGGCCCAGAGGTGGACATGTGACTCCAGCCTGTCAATCAGAGTGCGTCCCTGGAAATTTGGACTAGGAACTGGTGGCCGCAGCTGTAACATGTAAACTGGAGTGCTCTAGGTGGCCCATAGTTAGAAAAGCAGATGGAGCTGATCTTCAAAGGAAAAAAAAACAAGAACAAGCCACATGTGTAGGTTTAGAGAGTTAGAGAAGAAAGATGAGTCCAGCTGGCATTTGAGTCTCTGGTTGCAATCTTTATTTGGCCCAGCTAAATTCTTATCCTTGGGTCCTGTGAGTTACCCTGGATCCTTATTATAAATGTCAACTTTTTTCACTCTATCTAACTCAAATGGCTTTCCGAATAATTCATACTTCAAATCTACTTTTCTTTATCAGTTCGGGTCTAAACAAGAATAGATTCTCCATGAAGTTCATAAGCTTAAGCTTCAGGGGCCACTCATTTACAAAGATCCCTTCCAAAGTCCCATTTTGTATTTGTAATTTTGTATTCCTTTTCTTAAAGAGGGTCACCCAAATTGTGTAAGTTTCAGGCCAAATGTGGATTTTCCCTGCCCACACATTTCTCTCTGTGGCTACAAATGCAAAAAAACCTTTGGTAATTTTAGGAAGACTGTTCCTGCACAACACCGAACTCATCGCTCTGTGAGGGACTTTGATCGGCCTCCCTGTGCCCGTGGCACTCCTCTCCCAGATCTTCGTGGGGTTAGCTCCTTCTTTGTGACTGCCTTCAAGGCGTCAAAAAGAAGCACAGCCAGACCCTAGTTAAAGACGGTATGATAAGGGGTGGGGGAATAAAAAAAAAAGGTGGTAAGGTAGATCCTATTCACTACTACTGCAGCAGGGGAAAGAGATGTCAGCGTAAACGGAGCTCAAGTCTACCACAACAAAAGGCGAGAGGCCTTTTAAATGCTAGGGAATGCCAAGAGAAAGGTACTAGAGGATGTTAAGGGGCTTGGTTTACACTATTAGGCTATATGGGTCTGTGGGGTTTTTTTCCCTCTTTTTTATTATGAAGTGGTGGGAGTTTGTGATGGGGTGCTGAGTTGCCTTTTTTTGTTGTTGTTGTTGAGACAGAGTCTCACTGTGTTCCTGGGTAGAGCAGTGATGTCATTATAGCTCACGGCAACCTCCAACTCCTGGGCCGTAAGCGATCCTTCTGCCTCAGCCTCCCAGGTAGCTGGGCCTACAGGCAGGCACTGCAACACTCGGCTGGGTTTTGTTGTTTTGTGTACTTTTTTTTTGTCTTTTTGTTTTTCTTTTTTCTCTTTGGTAGAGACAGGGTCTCACTGTTGCTCAGGCTGGTGTCCAACCCCTGAGCTCAAGTTATCCTCCAGCCTCGGCCTCCCAGAGAGGTAGGATTACAGGCGTGAGCCACTGTACCCAGCCTGTATGGGTTTGTTAATTGGAGGATTAATTGTTATGTGGAGGAGAAACAAACTTCTATCTTTAGGACAGAAAGTAGTTTTGCAAATTGGAGCCAGGCACCCACCAAAGTTAGGCAGGAACTGAAAGATAGGAGAGCTATCTCCCTGGATGTTTGCATTTCAGAGAGATGACTCTTAAGTCCTTGAGGAGATATTTCTTTTTGTGTGTGTGTGAGACACAGTCTCACTCTATTACCTGGGCTAGAGTGCAGTGGCATCAGCCTAGCTCACAGCAACCTCAAACTCCTGGGCTCAAGCAATCCTCCTGCCTCAGCCTCCCAACTAGCTGGGACTACAGGCACGTATCACAACACCTGGCTAATTTTTCTATTTTTAGTAGAGATGGAGTCTCATTCTTGCTCAGGCTGGTCTCAAACTCCTAATCTCAAGCAATCCCTCGCCTCAGCCTCCCAGAGTGTTAGGTTTACAGGCGTGAGCCATCTTGCCGGGCCCAAGGCCTATATTCTTAAGAATTGGGCTCTGGTGGGCTTTAAATATATTAAATGGTGATTTTCTGGGATCAAATGAGCCATCTTTTCCTGATAGCCTTTCACAGTAATAACATCTACCACTGATGGAACATTCATTGTGTGTGGTTTTCTTTATACACATTATCTCATTTTGAAAATGGCTTTTTAAAAAATCAAAATCATTCTCAATCATTGAATAAATAAAACAAAATCCAAGCAATATAGAAAAGAATGAAGAAAAAAAATAAAATCTTCAGAAATCTTACCCCCCAAGAAAACCAGGTTTAACATTTTGTTAAACATTTTTCCAGGTATCACTCTTCGCAGATAAACATACAGATACATGTTTAAATACGTAAGTGGAAGCATAACACGTTTTTCTGTAGACATAAATTGTCCTATTTAATCAGCCCCAAAACGCTATGGGGTAGGTAGGCATCATTATCTCCATTTTATGGGCTCAGAATGGTTAGGTGATACACCCTAGGACACATAGCTAGCAAGTGGTCAAATGGGGCTAGTTTCAGTATTACCTGAACTGACCACCCAATTCCCTGGCAGAATTAGAATTTGACAAAGCAAAGGTGTTTTTTCCTTGGAAAATTAAAAAAAATATAGATATGTATATATATTTTAAGATGGTCCTAATGTCTAGGCACGTCGGTACTAGGAAAACATGGCTAGCTCAGGGGACTCAGCAGCTATAGTGAATATGCCCATTATGCTTGAAATACAGTACAGCATTTTCAGTGCTGTAAGGCTTCTGGGAGACACTGGTAGTCTGAAGTCTCTATGTGAAGCAACGCTGTGTTGATGTCTCCCAGGGTGATACCACCTGGCCCCATCATATGACCCAGTCTTCCAGGACTGTCAGTGTTTACTCCTGGTCACCATTGCAAGTGGTTTTCATTCTGGTGCGTTGCAAATGACTTTATTCATACCACACCCCCACCCAGCTCTGCTGATACTCTGCTTTGCAGTTGTATTTGCCAGACATTGCGGATCAAGCTGAATAATCTTTGGAACTGTAAGATTTTGAGTGAAATAGGGGTCCCTTCTCCCTTATTGATGAATAGCATTTCAAGTGGGTCAAGGGCTCCCCTGAAGTCTTTAAAAGATGTCTTACTGTTAATAAGGTACTGATTAAGTAAATTGTGGCACATCCATATGTTGGAAAACCATGTGAATGAATGAATGAGGTAGGTTAGGAAAGAATGCCACGATGCATTATTTGGTCAGAAGAAGAAAAGCCAGGATGCAGAACATACTGTAGAGCATGCTTTTTGGTAAATTGTAGAAAAAAATACACATACATACACTTTTTCTAGAAGAACCCATAATAATTAAGAATGTTATCATTAGGAAGGTAAGGAATAGAAGTGATCACTTGTCATGTTTAAAATTTCTAACTGTGGCCAGGCGCAGTGGCTCATGCCTGTAATCCTAGCACATTGGGAGGCCAAGGCAGGAGGATTGCTTGAGGTCAGGAGTGCAAGACCAGCCTGAGCAAGAGCGAGACCCTGTCTCCACTAAAAATGGAAAAAATTAGCCGGGCCATGGTGGCACGTGCCTGTAGTCCCAGGTACTTGGGAGGCTGAGGCAAGAGGATCACTTGAGCTCAGGAGTTCGAGGTTACTGTGAGCTAGGCTGACACCACTGCACTCTAGCCTGGGCGACAGAGTGAGACTCCGCCTCAAAAAAAAAAAAAAATTCTGACTGTATACATGTATTACTACTGTAATGTCATAGTTATTATCTAATACTGGAGGGAGCTGGGCAGTGAGAATGTGGGCCATCAAATGTTTTCTTGTCCGTACTTCTTCATGCTTAAACAACATTAAAATTTATTTATTTATTTAGAGACAGGGTCTCACTCTGTCACCCAATCTAGAATGCAGCGTTGAGATTATAGCTCACTCTAACCTCAGACTCCTCAAGCGATCTTCCTGCCTCAATCTCCTGAGTAGCTAGGAATACAGGTACGCACCACCATGCCCAGCTGATTTTTAAATTTTTGTAGAGATGGGCTCTCACTATGTTGCCCAGCCTGGTCTCAAACTCCTAGGGACTCAAGCAATCCTCCCACGTCGGCCTCCCAAAGTGCTGGGATTACAGGCATGAGCCACCATGCCCAGCCTAAAATTTATGTTTAAATGTTTTTAGAGAAATTTTCTTTCTCCTTGAAAGAACAAGCAGCCTCTCATGCTCTAGACTTTTGCTGTTAGGAGAAATTCCCAAAACAGTACTCTGTGTGCAGGGCTCCAAGGGATACAATGGATCAGAGTAATGTAACCAAATCCAATTTGGAGGACAGATCTATCTTTTCTTTTTCAATTATTATAATAAGTCAGGCAGGACTGCCAAATAGTGCCGATTCATTTCAGTTGGTGGTGGCTGCCTGGAGCGCAGGGTTGAGCAGAACCAAGAGGCCACTTCGGGCTTAGCTGTGATTGGGGAGTGGTGAGAGGCCATTTCCCCCATCTGGAGAGCAAGCTTCACGTGGGTGGGGCTGCCAAAGGACAAGCTCTCCCAAATCAGTTGTGGCCTCCCCCACCCCAGCATGCCTACACATTGCAATGCGCTCCCCACAGTGTCCCAGCATCCCAGAGTGGGAAGCAAGCGAGAACACGAGAACACGAAACCTAATGGTGCACGAAATTAGCGATGAACACTGGTAAACATAAGTTTGTTCTGGGACAGGGTGAAAATCGCTATCATTCCATCAGAATAGCAGCTCAAAACAGAAAAACCGAGTGCCAACTGATCAAAAGGACCACCGCCCCCTTGCAGATGGCGGCCCTACCAGTCACCACCACCTGTCACCTGTAGTGTGCTTCTGGGCTGAGAAGGACACAGTGGGGCATCGTATCATGCTAGCCTGACTTGGGCGTCTAACCGGTAGGGTTTCATGGTCTTTCTCACGGTTTCTGCGGTGCTGGGGAAGGCTCCTCTGAGGAGGTAACATCTGAACTGATTAGCAAGTGACACAAAGGAGACAGCACAGGCAGATCCAAAAATGCTGCTTCCAGTCAGAGCGAGTCTGTCAGAGCTCTGTGGGATTTTCAGGCACCTACAGACAGAATATGTCACTCCTGGCCTGGAGTGTCTGCCAAGGTTTAACTAACGAGGGGCAAAGGGGCCTTTTCCAAAAGGGGGTTTTGGACTTTCCTCCAGTTCGCCTGCCCTGGGTCTGACAAGAGTACACGGCGGTCTGGTCCCTAAAGGTGCTTCTTGCACCCAGCCAGTGTCTGCCGCCCACATCAGCCAACCAGACTGTGCGCCTAAAATAGCAGCATCAAGCCATCTGCTTATTCTGTTTCTCCCAGAGCTCCAGTGATTAGATGACACTCGGGGGTCAAGGAGCCTTGGGAAGGAGGTTAGAGTACGCCACAGCTGCCTTTGAGACCTAGAAAAATAATTTCGATGCAGTACTGAAATGCTTTTTGGGGTTTTTTTCCCCTCTCAGTACAAACTCCGAAGTATAAAGAAATTACTGTCCTTCGAAAATTGGCAGAGGAGGTGGACAGGACGGAACGTGATCATTCGGTTTTCTGTTGTTGAAGCTAACCTCCCCATCTCCACAAGGTTAAATGCAATCTTCCAACCACACCTGCCTTGCAGAAAGAATAACTTGAGAATCTACTTATCTTGCCCCTCAGAATTGGGTTGAGCTGGGGTCTAGGGAGGCAGTAAACAATAGGGTGCGGTGGGTGGGTAGGGCAAAAGCCAGAAAATCTGATTCCAGACACAACTTTTCTCATCCTCGTCTTGCTTTGTTTTGTCAGAGGTGGGGTCTTGCTCTAGTCACCCTGGCTAGTGTGCAGTGACTCAATCATAGCTCACTGCAGCCTCGAGCTCCTGAGCTCAGGCAATGCTCCCACGTCGGCCTCCCAGACTGCTAGGGTCACAGGCGTGAGCCACCGTGTCTGGCCTTAAATTTCTTAATTTACTTTTCTTATTGGTGGTTTAAATTAGCGTAGACTGAAATTAGGAATGCCTTCACTAATGAAATTTGGCTTTAAAGAAACAAGACTTGGCCGGGCGTGGTGGCTCATGCCTGTAATCCTAGCACTCTGGGAGGCCGAGGCGGGTGGATCGCTCAAGGTCAGGAGTTCGAGACCAGCCTGAGCAAGAGCAAGAACCCCGTCTCTACTAAAAATACAAAGAAATTAACTGGACAACTAAAAATATATAGAAAAAATTAGCCAGGCATGGTGGCGCATGCCTGTAGTCCAAGGTACTAGGGAGGCTGAGGCAGAAGGATTGCTTGAGCCCAGGAGTTTGAGGTTGCTGTGAGCTAGGCTGACGCCACGGCACTCTAGCCTAGGCAACAGAGTGAGACTCTGTCTCAAAAAAAAAAAAGGAGAGAGAAAGAAAGAAATAAGAAAAAACATAAATATCCAGCAATAAGGGATATGTTGAATTATTGTACATCCACAGTAGAATATTATATAAATATTTAAGTGTCATGCAGGAGTATATTTATTAATCACTGAAAAGTGTGCATAATGTTAAGATGCGAAAAACATTAAACTATTATATAAATCATAGCATGATCCCATTTTTAAGAAAAATTGTGTATAATAGGCATAAAAAATGTCTGGAAGTAAAACACTTAAAAATATTGAAGGTATTTATATTTTAATGGTGGATTTTCAGGTCAATTTTATTTTCTTCATTACAACCAACTGTGTTTTGTAAATTTTCTGCAATAGATACTGATTATTTGCAGGACCACTGCTACCTCATATGGAGATTGTGTGCAGATCAGGAAAAGGTGCCCCTTCTTGGGGGTGCAGCGCCACCCCAGGGTGAAGGGTGGGCCACTGGTGTGCAAGCTGGACTTGATCCCCCACTTGCCCCTTTAGGTGAGCACCTTTGCACGTGAACAGCACGTACAACTGTTTATGATGGCCCTAAAACTTATGTAGTAAAAAGTATTGAAAATGAGAGAGTAAAAGTAATACGGCCTTTTAAAGCAACTACTCTGCTCCGGCCACTCTCCTTCCTCGACCAGTGACAGGCCGTGGCAGGCCGCGGAGCTCACTGTATCTCCCTGCTCTTCTCTGTTCACCCACTCTTTCCAGATGTGAGCAGTCCTTCAGGATGCAGCTAAAACTGCCCTCCCCTGGGGCATCTTTCCCAGCCACGTCAGCACACAGGGCCATTTCTTGCTTTCCTAAGCCTCTGTTGAATGTGGTCTACAATGTGTAGCTGGAAAGAGGAGGAAGCTGGGTTGGTTGTATTCTACCTGCCAACTCCAGACAGCTGGCAGTGACTACTCAGAGCGCCGCCTTGAGGAGGAGTCTTAGCTGCATCTGAGCCCAGGTGGAATGCTGGGATCGATGGCTCATGTCTGCCATGGGCACGGACAACGGGCTGGGGAACACAAAGCACGTGCACTTTCCCTGCCTGGTGTGGACGTGGAGGTCTCCTGTATCCCCTTCACTTGTGAGTGCAGTCACAAGCACCAAAAGCACAGGTAGCACACCTTACCCTTCTTGTTCTTCCTCATGCCACGCGTTTCTGTGGTTATTGCTTTTATATTCCCTGAGAATCTCTCATGAAGCTAGGCACAAGAGTGCCCAATAAGTACTATAATGATACTGTAAAAAAAATACTATTAAAGAGAGTACTATGGCCTTTTGAAAATAGTACATTCCAGGAGTACAGTGGTTCCCAGGAACAGGAAAATATGCCAAAAGTCACCTCTAGTTTATGGTTGGGGGCAAGGAGGGCGGCAGGGAGTGGATGTAATGGAAACAGGCACGTCTTTACTTTTCGTATTTAAACAAAACCAGTCTGCTTTCAAACTATGCTCACTGTATGTGGGCAGAAAGTGGTTTTTTTAAAAATACAGAAAGCTACCTATGGGGTAAGAATTAAGTATCTATTTTATTAAGTGTGTGAATGCATGAGTCAAATAAAAGAACTGACA
>RJWJ010020548.1:0-28862 GCA_004363605.1 Indri indri | reverse complement strand
GCATGCGCCACCATGCCCGGCTGATTTTTTTTCTATATATATATTTTTAGCTGTCCAATTAATTTTCTTTCTATTTTTGGTAGAGATGGGGTCTCGCTCTTGCTCAGGCTGGTCTCGAACTCCTGAGCTCAGAACGATCCGCCCACCTCGGCCTCCCAGAGTGCTAGGATTACAGGCTTGAGCCACCGCGCCCGGCCTTCTTTGATTTTTTTGACTGTGAAAAACAAAAAGCGAAACCTTATTCCCTCTCCCACATCTTTCTCCCAGCTTCAGTCCAAAGTGCATTTAATTACTTCTCAGTGTCATGTTAAGATGTGCTGATGATTACACTGAAAAAGATCAGCGTAGGCACAAAAGCAGTACGTTACATGAGCAGGCCCTGGTATCACCGCGCTGCATGTCTCATTAAACCATGCCGAACCATTTAACCTATTAAGCTGGCTTGACTTAATTTATCTCTACCAGGTATATTATGGGAGTAATATGGTAAGGACACATTCCTGCAGAATTTTAATATCCAAAAATTATGGATTGCTCTGCTGGTTTTATTCTGTTTGCTGTTATAATCAATTAATCAAAATATTCATCAGGTACCTACTTTAGGCAAAGGGTACTACCATGTGCTATTGTGAAAACTGTACCATCCCCTAGAACCCTGGAATGGCAATGATCATTTAGTTATCTATTAGATTCTGTCTTTTTTCTGTGATGCATGTGAAGACTTATACCCCCCAGTCCCTCAGCTTTGGAACATTGTCTATTTAGCACATAGTAAGTAATTTTGAGTAGAGAGTACCACACAGCGTGAAGAAATAATGTTCCTTTATACAGATGAACACAGGAAGCTAAGTTTCAAATCAGAAAGACAGTGGATAAGCATGGAATTGGTACAAGGGGAGTTAGTTTTTAATGGAAGCCCTCAAATGTGGCAAAGTAAAAGAGTTGCTTCCTGAAGATCAAATGGTTGTCTGTCAAGTAGCCTCATAGGATAGTATTTACTTTCATGAATTCATAATGATCTGACCTTGTAGGATCAGAAAGTTGACTTTATTACTGTGTAAAATGGTTCCTTCTATAGGAGCTGACTCATATTAGTCAAGATCATAGAAACTCTGGTATTAATATAACTGCAATGTCAGTTTATTAATTTACATTAAGAAATAACTGGCAGGTAGAATCAAATCCAAATACTTTGGTTAGCATATTTTCATCTTTTCTCTTTATAGATACGTTCTTTTGTTATGTGATATAAATAATATCCTATTAGTTTAAGCCATTGTAGACAATTTTTTTTTTGTTACTCTGCAGCAGAACATAATCCTGATATTTCTCAAATTGTTCTCTGACTCAAAAATTTTTTTCTTGAATCTTTGCTTTCCCATCTGAATTTTAGAACAGCTTGACAAGGTATACATATATGCATCAAGAAAAAAAGAAGGAGAAAAGAATCTATTTTGATTTTTTAATTGCATAAAATCTAGATATTAATCTGGAGAAAATTAATATACTTCTGATGTTGGATATTTCCATCTATGAAAAATATATAAATTAGGTCTTAGTTTGTGCCTTTTAATAAAGTTTTAAAATTTTCTCATAAAGGTCTTACTCATCTTTTATAATATTCGTTCTAAAATCTCTTAAATTGTGTTTAAAAAAATTACATTTCTTTACTAGTATTGCTGGTACATAGGAACGAAATTGATTTTTGCACATTGTTATATGAAATCTTGACAGTATGTTAGTTCTAATAGTATATTCTATATCAGTTTAATAGTGTATATATCTCATAAATTTTCTGTATCAGTAGTTATATCATTTGCAAAACATGACAATTTATTTCCTTTCCAGTTGTAGCAGGATGTTCACGATGCCCTAAATATTCATGTGCTCCCCCACATTCCTGGCCCCTTTTCAGTTAAAGCATGTAACATGTCTGAGCCAATGGAGTGGAAGAGAAACATGTCACTACCAGACTGAAGCCATCAAGAGCTGCTGTGTCATCTTCCATTTCTCCCTTCCCTTGGTACAATGCCTAGGAGTTCCCATTTTGAGATACGTAGCCACAAGTGGACCCTTAGAACTGAGTCATCACCAACAGGATCTGCAATGTACTTCGAGCAAAAAGTAAATTTATGTCTTAAGCCACTGACAAATTGGCATTTGCGTGTCACCACCATCAGGCCTACACCATTCTGACTAGCATAACAAACAGTGCATGCCTTATGCACTGGCTAGAACCTCCTTCATAATTCAGAGTAAAATTAGTGATGGGGGAATTATTTTTTTGTCTTGTTCCTGACTTTCAGGGGACTACTTCTACTACTTTGCCATTAAGAACCATGTTTGCTGTTGGGTTTTGTTAGATATCCATTATTAGATTCAGTAAATTTCCTTGTCCTCCTTGTTTTCTGTGAGCTTCTAGCATGAATGAGTACTGAATTTTATCAAATGTTTTTCCTGAATCTATTGAGATGATAATTTTTCTTTTTTAAACTGTTATGTGGTTAGGAATTTTTAAATGTTAAACCAGTCTTGCAATGATTAAATAAACTATAGTCATTAACATTTCTTTTTAATTTCCTGCTAAATTCAGTGGACTAATATTTTATTTAGGATTTGGGAATTGAAGTTCATAAGGGAGCTTGGCCTATAATTTTTCTTGTATTGTCCTTGTTTGATTATATTGGGGTTATACTAACTTCATAAAATAATGTGGAGAGTGATTCTTTTTCTTCCTCCTGGGAAAAGTTGGTGTAATTTTAGAATAATGTATATTTTTGAAACTTTTGGTAAAGCTGCCCTATAAAACCATCTGAATCTGTGTCCATTTTGTGTATGGATACTAAACTTGATTCAGTTTCTTTCGTAAGTCTTGTAAGAATTTTTTTCTTGTGGGGTTTTGTATGTTTTCCAGGTAATATATATATCTATGCGGCTAAGTTTTCAAATTGAGTTATTCATATTTTTTGTGAAGATTAAAAATCTCCACTCTATCTATAATTATGTTCCCTTTTCATGTATTCCTAATATCAACATTTAAGATTTATTTGTCCTTGTTAGTACCTGCCTTAGTTTATTCCACATGTTTTGATATAAAAAGGTAGTTCTATTTTTCTTTCACTTGTAAGCATTTTCAAATTTACGTTTTTATTTCTTCTTAAGGCCATGATTTAGAAGTATTTTTGGATTTTCAGACATAAGTTTTAAAGCTGGAGTAATGCAGTGGAGCTGTTCAGATATTCATTGCAGCTAAATCCTCCCAAATATCCCTGTTCCACTTAAGGATGGGATTGGTGGGGTACTAAGTAATCCAAACTTTCATGCAAGAGACCAAATATGAATGTAAATTCACCTGTGTCATAATTCAGAGACTCATAGGATCAGACTCTATATCTCATTTTTGGCTATGTCAGACAAAAAACGTGGCTGACAAAACGTAAAATGTCTTTAGTGTAATTACAGTAGTTCTTTGGTCTTTGGCCATGCCTTCAAACAAAACGTAGAACCTTAATGTTGTCCTTTTCTTTCTTTAAGTACTCTAGTACAATTGGAATTAGTCTACCACATAGACTTACGTCCCTCCATTCTGTTCTATAATAGCAGCCACTTGGTCGTGTGAAACCTCGTCTCCAATAAGCATTCTGGTGCTTCCAGACTGTGCTCTGGTGGCTGCCAGTAAATGTTCAGGCAACACCCACCACTGTGCCTCATCCCCCATAGTAACCAGATCTTCGGTGTCTTCAAATCCAACACGTCAGACAACTGAGCTCAGATTTCTATTTCCCTCACCTGAAACTACTTCTGTTACCAATTTCTTTATCCCTCAGAATTCACTCTAATCAGTTTAAGCAGATACCAGGTAGTCTAAAGAATCTTCAGAAGGCCTGAGAACCAGGCTTGGATGCTTGCTACAACAGTGAGGAACAGAGCAGCCTTGAGAAATACATAAGTCCAACCTAGGAATGTTTTGAGCAAAGCACTCCTGGTATTGTCTCCTGTCACTTGGAACCTATAACTGTAGCAACTGGGCTCCAGAAACTCTCTCACAGCCGCTAGAAGAATTGGATGTGTCTGCTTTTTAGGAGATCTCATCTCCCTCTATGTGTCCACAATGCACGTTATTCACTTTCACCTTCGAGTTTTGAGTGGTTATGTCAGCTTGGCAGAAGCTAGATTTCATACAGACTCTTTGCTGCAAGGGAGTCTGGGAAGTGTGGAGTTCGTCTTCTGGCCCCACAGAACAGGAAGTCAAGCTACAAGGAGGTTATAGAAATGCTGAGGGACTCAACTCACACTTTTAAAGGAGCTGTTAAACCCCTGACCCTTTTCTCTATTTAATTGAACTTAGCAGATAGTACAGGCAGGTCACAGGAGGGAGTCAGGGAGGCCTTATTAGCTGTGGGTCATTTCTTCTTAAAGATGAGGAATTGTAAAGGAAGAGAGGAGCTATGGAAAAGATACTAGTAATTACGATATAGAAATAGAAAGCAGATGTGCCAGATATTATAGCAAGGAAGGAAAAGAAGTCAGGGTTTACAAAACAAAGAACTAATGGCATTTCTTTTAAATCTTCTAAGGTATGACACTAGTGCAGCCAAGAATAACAAAGAACAGGAACTAGAAAAAATGAATTGCAGTTTCTCTTAATTTTCATTCATATCTAAATCCTCTGTTCTTAGATTTTTAAATAAAAACAGCAAGAGGAACTTAGCTTTGGGCTAAAACTGGAAACAATTCAGGTGGTAATACTTTTTTGAAAACAAGATTTAATTTTTTCAGGCTCAAATAAATACAATAAGTAATGGAATGATAATCATAAATTATAAGTGGAGGGGGGATGATATCCTAAAGAGATGATAAGATAGTAATTAATTGGGGGGAAAGTTCATATAAACATTAGAATTACAAACTCAGGATATGAAAATTAAAAGGAACCTAGAAACTAGTCTAACTTCTTCCTGCAAGAAAGAATTCTTTCTACTGTATCCCTGACAAATGATCCATCTTCTATCCTTCACTTGCATATTTCTGGGAACAAACAACAAAGTGCCATGTTGGTTAGCAAATGAGAAATGAATTTAGTTTGGTATAACTTTTTCTTAGCGAAGTTTTCTTGTTGCCCAATGATTACTGTTTTGTGAGTTCCCACGACCTATGTGATCTGTTCTTTTATTTATTAATGTAGTTTCAGATTTATTGGGCTTCTCAATAGGTGTGAAAAGATTCTTAAAACCACTTCCAATGTGTCATATATTTTCCACTTATAATCAAAATTAAACATGTCGAGAGGATTAGCACCTTGGGTAGTTTCTAACCTTCCTACCTAAACATCCCATTTAGTACTCAGACTATTTTAAACAAAGGCACTGCCAAGAGAAAAATTTGCTAACCCTCAAAGAAAACAAAATTCATTCATGTATTTTATTTTAATGTGGTATATACTGACGAAGAAAAGGCAGGGGAAATGGAATGGTTAGTAGGTTGACTTACAGTGATTTACCTGCTGCTGGAATAATTACGAAGTGCACTGATAACAAAACACAACAGGAATTCAGTTACATAATTACCATTTACTGTGAAATTTACCTTTTCCCACTGTGGCAGTTGTATCAGCCAAGACTCTTTCAGATTGCAAATGACAGAAAAATCATTTAAATCATTAAAAGAAGGAATTTATTGGCTTACATAACTGAAAAGGTGATTAATTCAGATATGACTGAATCCCGGTGCTCATACAATATGATTAATAATCTCTCACTTTTGTTCTCTTTGCTATGGCTGACTCTTCCTCATTGAGGACGGGATAGGCAAGTGCAGCCCAAGTCTACAGGCTGCCATTTATTCAACTCCACTACAAAGTAAGAATGCCTCTGCTTTAATAATTCTAGCAAAAGTTCTATGTCTAACTCTCATAAGATCAACTCAGTTCACAAGTCAGTTCCTGAAACTCATCACTGTGGCCTAAACAGACTGATGATGCCAGTCACATGTTTAGTGCAGGAAACAGGAAGGACTGTGTACAATGGGAAGTGTACAAAGGCCCCGCCCCAGCTGCCAGGGGAGTGCAGCTTCCTGGGCAGGCCTGGTTCTCTGGTGCTGGGCTTCATTTGTCTGAAACAAGAGGTGCATTTTTCTAATTCATGGAAAGGCATCCTATGGACTAGCTGTGGCCCTGGAACCATGGATGTAGGCGGGGTTAGCCCCACTGAAACACTTGGACTGTGAGTGGAATAGGGATAGTCCTCTTAATGAAAATCAGGTTCACTTTCTATGAGAGAGAACGGATGCTGGGCCAGCAGAACCATCAGGTGTACACTGCCGAAGGTAATTACTGTAATTCTGAATGTCTTGCCTTGTAGATCCAACTCAACTCAATTTAAGTCTACTCAACTCAGCTCAACCCAATCCAGCAATTACTGATCTCTTATGATAGGCGATAAATGTGCCTACGCATGTCTGTGCATATGCTTGGGCTGGGTAGGGAGGTGCTATCCCCCAAAAAAGGAAAGGAAAAAAAAAGTGAGACACCTGCCCTCAAAGGGCACAAAGTATTCTAACTTTAAACCATGATAACAACTATGACATTTCTTTTTTGCTTAAATTCTACTTTGCTTTACCAAATAATTTAAAAATTCTCACGCAAAATTAAAGATGGTACCATGTTTCTTTAGTTGCTTTTTAGCAAAATAATCTGTGTATTTAGATGAATCATTACACAGCTATTATGTGTTCGAGTATGTTTATATTCTGGAATACTTACAAAATTAAGGGATTGAAAAAAATCATTTACTTTATTTGTTATAGTTCTATCAGTCCTAACTTTCTAATAGTCTGAAATGGCAGCCAAATATAACTCCTGTAGAAAGTCATTTTATGATTTCAGGTGACTTTTAAATACCGTTTAGCTTTATTTTTGAATTATTACTAGTAACTCATAGTTTGAAAAGTCGAATAAGCTTTTCATTTCTGTAAAAAAAAAAAATCACCTTTACTCCCTCTTTTAAGGTACTGTTGGAGTTTTAACAACGCATGTGTTAACTTTAAACCTTAGGGAAAGGACAAAATAAACAGCAAGCTGATACTACTATCTCGCCAAAGTAAAACAAGGGACAGAGGAGTGGGGAGAGAGGGCGGGCAGTAACCAAATGCCAAATGGGTTTTGTTTTGACTTAAACGTTTACAGAGAACATCAGCGAGAACTTCCTTCTAAGCCAAATATATCATCTAGCACCTGAAAAAATTAAGTCTGGTTCTTCCTGGATAAAAGGAATAGAACAGGATTTAAGTAAGTAAATACTTTAAGTGAGTAAATACTTGTGGGGGGGGGGAACTAACCGCCACTGTAGGACTTTGGAACTTTTTTTTTTTTTTCGTTTGTAAATCAGCAGCAGGCTGAATTTTTCTGTTCCTAGGCCCGGTATCGGGGAATTCTGCCATTCGGGCTACGGACACCCGAAGGTGTGGAAGGGCAAGTGATGACGATGATGAGATTTAGGGAAATTCAATGATGACAAAACAGGGCTGCAGCGGCGGGAGCGCGGGGTGAGAAGTTAAGGGGCGGGGGCGGCGCGCCGGGCCCGGCCGGGCATTTGCATGTCAATGAGCCCCGCTCGTTGACTCGGTGCCCGGCGCTTCCGCCGCTCCCACCGGAGTCGGCCTTTGTTGGTTTTAGCTCCGGTCAAGTCCACTCGGTGCGCCGGGGGAGCCGCGCGCGCATTGAGTTTGTGTAGTGAGGCAGAACCGCCGACAGGAAGGAAGGAGCGGGGCTGCTCCGCGCCATTGTCCGCGCGGCCGGGCTTAAGCAGCCGAGTGACTATTTAATCTACAAGGTGCGCTTGAATCCCTCGCAAATCCTCTCAGGGTGGAGCGGGGCACCCCAGACGGGGACAGATGGTGCAGAACCCCTTTGTTTCATAATATGGAAATGCGCTTTTTCATTTACTTAAGGTAGTCCGCTCTTTTAACTGTTGCTGTTCCCCCTTGCCGGATTGTCGAGGAGAGACCAGAAGATACTGATGGGTCAGGTCAGCCCTGCAGAAGCGCCTCTGCGTTTTGTTTTTGTTATTGCTTTTAAATGCAATTGCTGGAAGTGAGTCTGCCTTGTTCGGGAACCCATCATTATAGTAGAGAGCCCACGTACCCTTTAGGTGTCCTTTGAACTCAGGCAGAGAGTAGCCGAGGGAAGTTTGTTCAAAATTCTTGCAAGATCGATTTTTCTGTGGCTATCCTTTTTCACACTAAACATCAAGTTAAGAGGTCTTGGGATGCTTCACGTGCAACTAGGGCAACAGGGAGAGCGTCCTGTCCTCAGCGGCCCCTGCCGCTGCTTTGCAGTGACCTCTTGGGCCACTGAGCACAGAGAAGGACGACCCGCTTGGGTTCCCCTAGCGGGCAGGAGGGCCCCGCACTTGTGTTTTTGCCTCCACATCCGGAATTGAGAGTCCGTTCAACACTAGTCTGGGGAAACGTATGCTCGAAGTACCCTTAGAAAAGTGGACGACTCTGCCCATAGAGCCCTTGAGCATGGTGACATTTCACAAGATGGATTTTTCTGATTATCCTGAGAACATCGGGGACTCCACTTCCAGCGGGGCTGCAGGTACACGCTGGGACCCTAGGATCACACTCCGGCTCAGTCCGAAGTGAGGTCAAACAGCTGTCCACATATGTCCCCGCTTTTGTTTAACACATGCAGTCGTGGTCCTGCTGGGCTGTCCTAACTACGGTCATCATACAAATCAATGAAAAACCTGAACGGACAACTGTCAGGTAAAAAAAAAAAAATCAGATCCTTTTCCATATTTAGTACAGATTAAACAGGAAGCAGATTATTGTTTTGTGGTTTTGAAGGTAAGATAAAATTGACATTATAAAATAGATTGTTGAAGCATTTTATCTTGAGGTTTCCATCTTGGAAATGTTAATACATTTATATAAAGAGGTAGATGTCTGTTTGGTCTCAGGTTTAATGTAGATATTAGACTATGTGAGATACATCTATTTTTAATTTTTCTTAAAAGGCTCTTTCTCTTACTAGCCACATGGCTGCATCGTCATTGCCCTCGAGTTGTCCTGACATGCTCTTCATACACAATAAACGCACAACACCTGGACCTGTGAATTAATTACTGTCAAGGCCACCACTGAGAAGCTAAGTGGCCAAGTGTAAGGATCTCCTGTTTCTTATCCAAGTACATTCTTTCATCACTGCCCCCAGTCCAAGAACTGACCCTTAACTATGAATTCTTGCTTCATTTCCATTTCAGTCAGCCATTTTAGAGCAGGAAAAAGCAGAAGCAGGTGTTAGCCAGCAGGTGTGGCTTATAATTCATATTTTTCACAGAAGTGTCCTTCAGAGGAGAAAAAAAAATCTGTCTAAGCTAGTTTCAAAGTTGTTAGTATAAATTGCTTTAATGTGATAGTGGTTTTTTTACATGCTTAAGCATTGCTCAGTAAACAATTTGTTTAGAAATTCCAAAGTTCAAAGAAACTTAGCTTTGCATAGAGTTTTTTAATTTTATAGGATTTCCTTCCAAATAGTGAAAAATGGAATACACTGGACAGGTGTGAGCTTGAGCATACTAAGTTCCTTGGCTATCTTTGGATTTTATATAATGGGTCTTTTGTTGGACTTCATTACATTCTCTGATTCTGATGAAACCGTGAAACTCCACACACTCGCCAATATTTGTAATTTTGTTTTGGTTAGCAAGTGAATTTTGACGATAGGACTTAGAAGCCACAAATTCCCTAAAGCGCTGGAATGCAGTTAAAAGGAAACTACCCCATCTAGCAAAGAGATATGGTTTTAGCTGAACCCGGAGCTTCATGCTCACTCCTAGTTAATAAATGATGCCCATTCATCTAACCAAAGGGATGAGATTGGGGACACTCACATTCTATTGGGTGAGGAATTCCCAGGGTGCTCCCAAGACCAGTGTGTTATGTGGGACCAACCTGGGCCTCTGTTAAAGGTCAGAGATTGAGACTGTCTTCCAACAGGGAAGGGCCGCTTCAGCAGCTGACCCTACTTATGAGCGAGGGTTTGACCAGCTGGGACATGAATTCACAGACTTTAGTTATGCATCAGTTCCCGTAAGACTATGATGTCTGGGTGGAAGGTGTTCAAATTGAACTGTCGTTTTTAGTCTCGGCATTGTTGGGTTTGTCTGAAATGGAAATAATTGTGATTCTCCACACCAAAAAGAGGATTGTCTAGAAGTGCACAACAACATTTTCATCCGGCTGTGGAATTAGTTTAGGAAAACTTTCCAAGTCAGAATCTGTCTTCCCCAAAGTCAGAACAAAGTCCCAGTTGCCACCTTTAAAAGATTTCTGTGGTCTCTTACCTGATTTCTGTGGTGGATGACAGAATTGACTTATTCCTCTTTGGAAAGTTCCTCCCTTGGCTTTGGTGACAGGACACGCTCTGGTTTTTCTCCTACCTCTCTGGCCTCTCCTTCTTAGTCTTCTTTTTTAGGCTTTTTCCCTCTGCTCATCCCTTAATTGTGCTCACCGGGGGGTTCTGTCTCTGGTTCTCATCTCTTTTGTACATTTCTCCCTTGGTGTGCTTTCTGGGAAATCTTACTTGAACACACTATATATACTCCCTCCCTCAGGACCTTTGCATATACGATTTCTCTGCTTAGAATGTTCTTTCCCCAGATATGGGGATATGTGTCTTTATGCAGTTCTCAACTCAAGTGTTACCTTTCAAATGAAGCCTTCCCTGGGCTTTGCCCATGTTTATTTTTCTAAATACATTTTGGTATTAAATGTTTTGTTGGTTTTTTTTTTTTTTTTTTTTTGAGACAGAGTCTTTGTCACCCAGGCTAGAGTGCAGTGGCATCATCATAGCTCACTGCAACCTCAAACTCCTGGGCTCAAGTGATCCTCCTGCTTGGCCTTCCCAGTACCTGGGACTACAGGTGTGCACTATCACACCTGGCTAATTTTTCTATTTTTTGTAGAGCTGGGGTCTCTCATTTGCTCAGGCTGGTCTTGAACTCCTGGCCTCAAGCAATCCTCCCGCCTCAGCCTCCCAAAGTGCAAAGTGCAAGGATTACAGGTACGAGCCCCTGTACCCAGCCTGTTTTGTTAATTTTTATTAGAAAAAAATCCCTTTAAGAGTTTTAATTGGAGTAATTATGTAACGTCTGAAAAGTAACTTTGAAAAAACAAGACTCTTCCTAATTTTAATTTTCTCATCATGAAGTTGGTTAGTTGCTAGTTTAAGAGTAACCAGGTAATACAAAAACCACATCTACAGCTAACATTAAATGATAGCTACATTTTTAAGGTAATGCTTTACTTCTTCATGACAGAATTTCATAGATTCATGTTTCTCATGCCTGTTATGGGCTTCCCTTCAGTGCACAGACGATCCATGCAACAAGCTAACATATTTGTCTTTTAAAACTAATGGAGATAGGTAGAATGTTTCATGTACCATTTCAGCGGTAGATGGAATATTACAGATGGAAAGTTTTTCTTTTTGTTCAACCCTAGTATGTAAACATAAATTCAGCTTATTTTCATGGTGGAGATGGGAAAAAACTGGCCACCATCCCATTTTCACAAATTCTTTACTTTCAGCTGCTAATAGTGAAATACATCCTTAGCTCAGTTTATCTAAAAATTTATTTTGTGGGACTTTCTAGACACCCATAAATTGTACACAAACCATTCAAGCATTTTACATGATTAATCCCCTATTGTCTGACGCTAGATGCTGCCTGAAACCCAGATTACAAGGAGAAGCTGTAACCTTGGGGGAGTCTATGCATTGTGTTCACTGCATCATCAGCCTTTCCCATCCCCTGGTTTGTATTATGGAATTAAAAACACGGTTATTTTGTTTTTTAACCTTGCTTATTTTAAATCCCTAGTGTCTTTTTTTTGGCTGGGAATAGAGTCTAAACTTTCTAATTTAAGCAAAGGGGTTTATGAGCCCTTGGGGCACAGATTTCATTCCATAGCCCTGCAGTTGGAAGCAGGGAGATGATTTGGTTCATTGGTTTCTCTTCTGAGTCCATTTCTTCCCAGTTCTAGCCCCTGATCCCTATCTGCCAGGGGAATAGTTAATCATTTTTCTCATATCCTCTGGCTTGCAATTAATAAGTGCTCAGGTGATCTGATTTAAGGCAGGCCTTAAAAGTTTGTACGAGCCACTTACACAAGCCCATAGCTACAATTTATTTCAGGTGAAGTTGATTGCTAGCATATAAGAAGGACAGAACGTGGTTTACATTATCATGAAATCATTTAATTTTTAAATCTGATTAATTTTACAAAAATAGATATAGTTGGGTTTTTTTTTTCTTAATTCCCTAGAACTGTAGCAAGGGAAGTCCACTCCCACTCCTGTATTTTTTAAATTACTTCAGACAGCCAAGTTTTAGGCCACACTGTCAATTAAAAAAAAAAAAACAAAACTCAACAAACAAACAGCCATTTGGAGCACTGCTTATCTGTTTTTCATCCATTTCTCTGACAAGTTCATAGGCAGAAACGTGAACAGTGCAGGTCAGCCTTTAAAAACAAACGTCTTTATAAAGGAGTGAGCACATTCAGGATGAACAGCCCTGGGCCGTATAGCTCTAGCCCAGCACGTGTGGTGCAGAGTTTGTAGAAGACAAAAGGGAACAGAATGTGTTCTTCCATGGCAGTGACCTTGGGAAGCTGTAAACTTATTTCAGGGCTGCTGCTATTACTGAAGATTCTTTTTTGTTTGTTTGTTTTTGCAGCTCCTCTTTAAGAAACATTTTCAGACTTTCTGTTGCCAGATATTTCCTAAATCTATCCATTTCTTGTCATCCCTACAGCTTTTGTCCTAATTTAGATGCTTACCGTTCTCCATCTTGAGTGTGGAAGCATCTCACTGGGTTTATGCTCAGCCTACACCCCTTCAGTTAATTTTCCATGCTGTTGCTAGAGTTATCTTTTTTCTTTGACTATATCCCTCAACATGACGTCCAACGCTTTCTACCATCTGGTCTTGTTCTACTTTTCCAGTCTTTTCTTCTCTGTGTCCCCTCCATATGAATAATGCTGCTATGAACATTAGCGTACAAGTCTTTGTGCAGATGTTATGTTTTCATTTCTCTTGGGTGTATACCTAGGAGTGGAATTGCTGGGTCATATGGTAACTGTATGTGTAACATTTTGAAGAACTGCCAAACTGTTTTCCGGAGCAGCTGCACTGTTTTACATTCCTATCAGTAATGTCTGAGGGTTCCGGTTTCTTCACGTCCTCACTGACACTTGTTATTGTTAGTCTTTTTGACTATAGCCATCCTTGCGAAGTAGCATCTCATTGTGGTTTTGATTTGCATTTCCCTTATAATTAGTGATGTTGAGCATATTTTCATATGTTTGTTAACCATTCACATATGTTTTTAAGAGAGATATCTATTTAAAACATTTGCTTATTTTTAAATTGGGCCATTTTTCTCTTCTTATTGAGTTTTAAGAGTTATTTACATATTGTAAGTGTAAGTCCTTTAGTGGATATATGATTTGCCAGCATTTTATCCTAGCCTGGGGGTTGTCTTTTCACGTTCTTGGTGGTGTCATTTGAAGCACAAATTAATTTTGATCTAGTCTGACTTATTAATCTTCTCTTCGTGGTTTGTGCTTTTGGTGACCATAACTAAGAAATCATTGCCTAACCCAAAGTCACAAAGATTTACTCCTGAATTTTCTTCTAAGAGTTTTGTAGTTTTAGATCTTTCATTTGTATCTATGATCTAGTTTGAGTTAATTTTGTGTGTGGTGTGAAGTTAGGGGTCCAAATTCACATTTTGCACATGGATTTCCAGTTGTACCAGCACCATTTGTTGAAGACTATTCTTTCTCCATTAAATTGCCTTGTCCTCTACCCCAGGCATTTTTATAACTTATTATTGTCCTTATTTATGTTATTTCCTTGACTTAGAATTATTTTCTCTTCTATCAGTCTTCTTTTCCTATTGACGTCTTACTAAGTATAATCGTCGTCTTACCATATCAAGATTATATTCAGATTTATCATCTCAATAAACTTCCTTAACCACCCAAGCTAAATTATTTCTCCCTCCTTTGTGTTCCCACAAATAGCATTTATTTTATATCTTGATTAGGGCATGTATCTTTCTGTACTCTAATTAGCTGTATATACTTCTCTCTTATACACCCCTCATGGGAGGATTTACTCATGTATGTGTGCTCATTATAATGTTTGGTAACTGGTAGGTACTCAGTAAATAGTTGCTAATTAGATGAATGAACAAATGAATAAATGAAAAAATGAATGAATGCCCTAAATGAGACTACATTTTTATACTTTGGTAGTGGATTTTTTTTTTTTTTAAAGAACCAAGAGTCTTCAGTGAATAAGGAAAATACTGCAATGAATGGTGGGTGCTACTGGTTTGGACCAAAGGCAACTCTGAAGAGTGTTCCAAAGACAGAGACCCATAATGTTCTGACCAATGGTAACATTGTTGAAATAACTTCTCCGGGTACCCCCCTAAAGAGGACAGCATTTGAACATATGAGTGTGGGCTCTGTTTGTTTAAAAGCCTTACTACTTAGTTACATTTCCCCCCAAAGTTACCTATCTTTGACTAGGGTGATAAGAGCTCTAACACCGAGATTGGGATTATGATCGGATTATGATCGGAGGGATGTTACAAACCTGTGCTTAGCCCATATATCCCCCATTCCCTTACTGACCTGTCACAGTGCTTCCCTCTCCCACTCTCTGGCCCATGAGCGCAGGTTTAATGTCAGCATTGCACATTATACGCCAGAAGATGGGCATCCTCTTTAGAAGGTCACGTTTAGAAAGCCAGGCCACTCACTCTGGGAAAGAACATTCTATTCAGGCTTTTCTGTGGCTATTAGCAAAGCTTAGTTGATTGTACTTGGCTGTCATTATGGAGGTTACATTGGAGAACAGGAGATGGGCTGACAGAAGCAAGACCTGGTGGTGGCAGAAATCTGAGGTGCTGCTTATAGAGTTTGTGTCCTATTTGAATGTTATCAAAAAAATACAATGCTCTTTTGTAGGCATATAGGATCTCCTGGTCTGCAGCTGTAAAGGCAAGTCCAAAGAACTAATGGTCAGGAAAATCAGGCTCAGCTCTAAGCCTGTGCTTAACCAGGACTTCTAGTGTAAGGCAACGGGTGCTGAGATAGTGAAATCCCATTGTAACCTGTTGTCCAGAGATGAGAAAACACGCACATTATTGGCTTCCTGTGTCACAATGAGAGAGCTCACTTTACACCACCATGTACTCAGGGATGTGATTTCATCTGCAACATAACCGAATCCATGAAAAAGCCAGGTGTGGGTCTCATATGAATTTTTGCTGTATTTCTTTCAAGTCAAAGCAACAAAAATTAATAAGAATCTTTTGTAGATCATCATCAAAAAAAAAGAAAAGTTAACGTGTTGGCCCTCTATAAGCTGTTCTTTCCAATGCATACATGTGGCCTCTGAACATCTGCAAAATAGCGCTACCATTGAGGGGTTTGCTGGTATTTTGGAATGAATGAATGAATGGCAGCCAAATAGCATAAAGGGCAATGAAAGCTCTCAGCTCCTAGATTCACAGATGGGCTTTCTGCTGAAATGACTGACAACTATGGTCAAATCAGCAAGTAGTAACCACAGAACACCTGCACTTGTTTCATGTGTTTAGATTAACATTTGTTAAGATAAACGATAGCTCATTTACATAACAAAAATTTAATTCTCAGTAATTTTAAGAATTCATACAAGGCTTTAGTCAAGAACTATATTCGGTTGATTAACGTAAATGCGTATCAGAATTAAAGATGCAAATACCATTATCCATAGGGGAGGCAAACAATTGAAAAATTACCAATTTTTCATCTTCTATTAGGCTAATTTACATAAATTAGAATACCTTAAGTTGATTGGAAGTGTGTGGTAGATGGAAGCATGGATGATTTTCACAAATCTTGCTGTTTACCCAAGGATGGCATGCTTAGGAAACCCTAATCAGGCAAGGCGTTCTAACATTTGCTTTGAAAATAAAAACAAAACTGAAAACAATTTACACGTTTCCTGCTCATATAAATAATAATTTTCTATTCGTTTAGTCTTAGAAGGGAATACACAGTCATTAGGCATACACATACACAGCAAGAAAGGAATACTGTACACATTAGAGTACTTTGTAGACTTCTGTTATTTACCAACTGCCCAATATTATTTCACATTATTTGCAGCTTTCTGCCGGAGCTCATGGAGAATGACTGATCAGCAACTGTATGAAGGTGCCTGTGTAAGATAGGAACTTAGACTACATGAGTGAGTCTCAAATGTTGGGGTGCCACAAAATCATCTGAGGAGCTTGTTAAAAATACAGATGTCCTGGCCCAAGTATCTTGACCAAACTTACCTAGGTGACTGGTATACCCCAATATTTGTAAAATATTGAATTAGATGACGTATAAGATCTTTTTCAACTATAAGGTAATCTAAACCTATAAAACAGGCATATATGTCTTGAAATATGATATCAAAGCTCAATCAAAAAAATAAAACTCATTTTGAGTCTCTTTATAAAGGAAACCAAAGTTTTAGTCATTCTTCTTTGTTCCTGTTGGTCTCCCCACTGAGTTTGTGTCACTCTTCAAAGTCTATATGTTTCTACTTACATGTGATTCCCATGTTACACAAGTTTGAGGGCATGTGGGGTAAGACTTATAAAATGGCTCAGTGTTTTAGGCAACTCCCTGCCCCCCATCATGTCAACTCAGCACCTGAAAAGGGATGAGACCCATCCACTGACAACAAATCAGGAGGTTTTTGTGAAACAAAGAGGAAGAAGGTATTGGTTTCCTCTTCTTAGGGCAAGTCGCGCCCGTGGCAAACTTCAGGGGCTTTAGAGAGCGTAGGAGGCTGAGGGGCTAAGCCTGAGAAAGTCCAGACGGTCCTGCCAAAGCCTGCGTGGAACGAGATGGAGCTCTTTTATTTGCTCCTTTTCCAGAGGGCGAGGACCTGTTTTCTGTATTAGTGGAAATGAAATCCATAAGACACGGCCATGTAAAATAACACTCCATGAGGGACGGGCAAATGCTACTTAAGAAAATAGCTTTTTTTCTAATTTAACCTTCTATTGCCCTAGCACTAAGAATATAACCCCAGTGAAGCTAACAGTGCATCTGGAATGACATTCTTTCAGGACCCTTAGAGAAGAGAATATTTTATTTTATAATGTTGAATGTGTCTTTGCCACATGAGTAAGAATTGTAAAGCCTCGTTAGTAAGGAAGAGTTCTGCTGTGAGTTTTTAAATTACTGGCCTACAGTAACTCAGGAGGACTTGCTGCCATAGGAAGAGAAATAGTTGATTCTGAACAGACTATGGCTCTAGCATCAAATTGCTCACATCCTGTAAAACAATTATTTCACTAGTAGAACCCGAATACTATGCCTGCTTCTCTCTCCATCTCCCATCACAGTTTATCGTTCGCCTCTTATTACATTTCTCTTAAATCATTAGGGAATCTTTTATGGAAGAAACCATTTATGCAGAAAGGCAAGTTCCCAGAAAACAAAATCATGTGTGTATGTACTTGTATGCGTGTAATTCTGAAAGAGGGGGGAAAAAAACAAGGCTGAAGTTTGCTAAAAGAGGATTATGCCAGCTAAGTTTATCATCTTAATTACTGCACCTGACTATGTAATCAACAACTTGGACTGATTAAAGTTATGAGAACATTCATTATGGAAAGGAAATAAGTCTAGTCTGTGGCTGCTCAACTAATGAATAGTGAAAACAGGATAATTTCAAACTGGTGAAAGAAGAATGTGTATAACAAGTATGCTCGACTATGCAAAAGGCCCGAAGTGCCTGCCACAGTCAGCTCATGCACCTAAAACGTTATGCTGTTCTTTAACGGACTTGAATTGTAGGACGTGAAGTTTTACAATGAATGTGCAAGCATATTAAACAGAGCAAAATTTCATAAATTTAAATTAAGAAAGAATAAATTTGGCATGGAATAGTAAAAACTCACTTTCTTTTTAAAAAATATATAAACCTGACTGTAAAAAAAAAAAAGTTTTGAATGTTCATAACCAGAGATAAGTGGGAACACATCAGTTTTACTTTTGGGGCTTTTTTAACACTGCAGTCTTCTACGTCTGCGCCTCGTGTGGAGTCACTGCCAGGTGAGCCGCCGTTGGAGATGGGAGTGTATCACATCTGCATTTGGGTGGGGCAGGAAACAAGATTGGGAACTACTGTCCCAAACTGTAAGGTTTTAAACATCTTCCAGGCAGTTCTATTTATATCATTCGGTTGCTTTATATGTGGTACATAACCAAATTTTTAAAATAATAGTATATTACAAACATATTTGCATGTTTTAAAATATCCCTCTACAGCAGTTTAATGGCTGCATAGACTTTTACTGAAGGGGTGTCCTACAATTTATTTAACAGTTGCCTTGTCATTGGACAATTATGTTGCTTCCCATTTTTTTCTCTTACAAACAATGCTATCCCAAATATCCTTATAGTTAAATCTTTGCATACAAATTCCATGAGTACTTCTTTAGGATTAATTCTTAGAAGTGGAATTGTTGAGTCAAAAGATATTCTTTAGAAAGCTTTTGATGAATGTCACCAAATTGCCCTTCTTACATGTTGTGCTAATTTACAGACCCAATGAACATATATGAGAAAGCTCATTTTGCAAACACCGCGTTTGCAACAACAAAACAAGCTCCCAAACTCTGTCAACTTGACAAGTTAATAAGACTTGCTTATATTCTACAGTCAGTCTCAGACACACACCACAGTGAGATCCCTCTGGTCAGTTTAAAATTGCGCCATGAGAATATGTTCTGTGCAGCAGCTCCTGATGTTTACATAAATCATTACTTAAGCCCTCAACACCATCAAATATTTATTTAACATCCACTGTGGGCTAAGAATTGCAACCCAGGGCCTCGGTGAAACTTAGACTCTAAAGGAGAGAACAGAGGCACGGTTCCTTATCTTGGCCTTGAGAATACTTTTAGTAACTTGCTTCTTTTTCTTGCTTTAGAGCTTTATAGAATCAAATAAGGGGAAAATCATTCTGCAATTAAAAAATAAAACATTTTATATTGTGAAATATGAAATACTTTCATAAAAGCACGTAATATATATGCACACATTAACAAATGGTTAAAAATTGGACTTCATGTCACCGCCATCCAACTTGAGAAATAGAACACTGCCAACACCTGAAAATCCTCACCCTTTTCCCATATGTCCTGATGGACTTGCAATCCTGTTCTTGCCACTGAACGGTAACCATCCTTATAACCCCATGGTGATCATTTCCTTCCTTTTCTCTCTTGCTCTACCGTTGTGTAGTTTTGCCTGCTTTAAAATTTTATATCAAGGAAATCATGATGAATTCTTCTGATTTGCTTCTTCTTAACATTATGTAATATCCATTCATTTTGGTGCAGGTAGATGTGTAGTATTTTGCAGTATAAATATGCCACAAATTTTAATCCATCTGTTGTCCATGGATTTGGGTTACTACCAACTTTTGGCCTTTGAGCCAGTCCAGGATTCATGATGTAACCATGGAGCAGATGCTTTGAGGTAATAGACTTTAAATTAGAAGCATAAATAAACTTAATCTTTTAAAGATATTAGTTCCTTTGTGATAAATTTTTCCCCTCCAGCGCTTTCAGCTTTGATGGTTAAATTGTAGCTTTGATTGTGAGAATCCTATTATCTTGAATCATTTTTAGCTATAGTTGTCTAATGAGGGTTTTCTTTCTTCCTACCTGGGATTGTGTGTGTGCACATCATCTCACTCAGTAAACACTCGCACACGATGGCCACCGTGGCCACTGTCCTCCTCTTTGTTCTTTTGACAGTTGCTGTCCTTCGTGAAAAACTGAGAGTTCCTGGAAAATGTGTGGGTTCAGAAGTAGGATGGGGATGTGGTAAAAGGACCTGGTTTGGGAAGAAAAAGTAGACTCACCAAATTAGAGAGTTATTGGATTAGAAAACATTGTATTCCAAGAAAGTAGTTGTCTCTTGGAAGGTTGAGGGGTCATCAGAATGTAGGAAAAAAGGGATTTTTACCTAATTCAAACTGGTTTCAAATTTGCTGCCACCACCTTGTAGTTACATGATGATGGGTAGTTTACTCATGTGAGATTCTTCTTTTGCAAAACTAGGGTGATAAAACCTTTCTTAAAAATTTAGGGAGCAAATACAAGTGGTTAAGATGTATTTATGATTTGAAATATAGCATGTTGATAACATTCAACTGTTGGTCTTTAAGAATAACTTTCAAAGCTTCAGGACTTATAGATATAAAAATGATATAATTTAATTTTGGCTTCAGTTCTTCCAATTTAGCATGGGAAAATAAGTTTTTACATCTGTCACATTGAAAAGACCATCACTCTGTGCCTTTTTGTCTCTTTAGGTTGAATACTGTATTTATTACAATATAATTTAATATTTAATAATTCAGCAGGCAGATTTCCCACCAGAAATTTATTAGAATGTAAGATTAAAAGCAGCAAAAACAAAATCAAAACTTTGTATACAAAAGGTAGTATAATCTGTTTCGTTATATTTCTTTCTTTCCTTAACCTGAAAATATACATGTTGGTATATTTAGCCTTAAAACTAACATAAAGGGTGGTAATAGGAGAAGTAGTGTGAAATGTTTCAGATTTAAGTATTTATATACAAGCAAAATCTTTTCATTATCCCTCTTATTTGTGAAGTGGTTAAGTATAACTTAATTGTAGTTAATTTATATCTTAATCCTATGTGAGTAAAGAAAAACCAAGGTGCTATTTATATACAGAAATTCAGAAAAGAGCCCAAATAGCCAAAGCAACCTTAAGCAAAAGGAATAATTCTGGAGGCATTACTTTTCCCAACTTCAAGCTATACTACAAGGCTATCATAACCAAAATAGCATGGTACTGGCCCCAAAATAGAGACATAGACCAATGAAACAGAACAGAGAACCCAGATATAAAACCATCCACATATTGCCATCTGATCTTTGACCAAGTAGACAGCAATATACACTGGGGGAAAGGATCCCTATTCAATAAATAGTGCTGGGAAAATTGTGTAGCCTCATGTAGAAGACTGAAACAGGATCCATATCTCTCACCATTCACAAAAATTAATTCAAGATGGATAACAGACTTAAATCTAACACATTAAACCATAAGAATTGTAAAAGAAAATGTTGGAAAACTCTTCTAGATATCAGCCTAAGCAAAGAATTTATGAAGAAGACCCCAAAGGCAATCACAGCAACCACAAAAATAAATTAAAAAATGGGACTTGATTAAATTAAAAAGCTTCTGCACAGCCAAGCAAACAATAGAGCAAATAGACAATGTACAGAATGGGAGGAAATATTCACATGCCATACATCCAATAAAGGGCTAATAACCAGAATCTACAAAGAACTTATGCAAATCAGCAAGGAAAAAAATTAAACAACTCCATTAAAAAGTGGACACAAAACATGAACAGAAGCTTATCAAAAGAAGATAGACTAATGGCCAATAAACATATGAAAAAATGCTCAACGTCACTAATCATCAGAGACATGCAAATCAAAACCACAACCCCAGCAAGAACGAACGGCTTTTATCAAAAAGTCCCAAAACAATAGATGCTGGCATGGATGCGGAGAGAAAGGAACATTTATACACTGTCGGTGGGACTGCAAACTAGTGCAACCTATGGAAAATAGTATGGAGATTCCTCAAAGAACTAAAAGTAGACCTACCATTTGATCCAGCAATCCCACTACTGGGTATTTAACAAAGGAAAAAAAGTCATTTTATTTGCACTTGAATGTTTATTACAGCACAGTTCACAATTGCAAAGATGTGGAATCAACCCAAGTGCCCATCAATTCATGAGTGGATTAATCAAATGTGGTATATGTATACCATGGAGTACTATTCAGCCATAAAAAATGAATTAATAACTTTTTCAACAATCTGGATGGACCTAGAGACCATCCTCCTAAGTGAAGTATCACAAGAATGGAAAAACAAACACCACATGTACTCACTATTAAATTGGAACTAACCGATCAGCATTCATGTGCACAGACAGAAGTAAAACTAAACGGAAATCATGCAAGTGGGAGGGAAGGGGAGAGGATGGGTGAAATCATACCTAACAGGTACAATGTACACTATCCGGGTGATGAACACATTTACAACTTTGATTCACGCAGTACAAAACCAATCCATTTAACCAAAACATTTGTACTCCTGTATATTCTGAAATTAAAAAAAATTAAAGAAAATTCATAACAGTTGGAACGAAAGAACCAGTTCCATACTTAATTTACAAATAAATGCTTAATCTCTAAGAAAATTAGGAAACTAATTAAATATAGATAAAATAATGTGGTGTTTAGGTTTTTGTTTTAAATAACCTACTGTGAAGAGGGATGGGGATAGTAGGGGGTGCAAATGAAGGAATTTTGGGCCCAGGTTGATGGTTGGGGAGAGGTTGGGTATTGGGTAGAGCCGGTTCATTTTGTCATTATCACTGCTTTCGTGTATATTTAAAAATTCCCATAATGAAAAAATTTAAAAAGAGAGTTAAATAAGATAACGAATTTTAAATTTTAGCCCCATTCCTAATACAAAGTGGATTTACAAAGTATAAACTGCTCACCTTCCATCACCTCTAGGCGAATACATTATTAGCACCTAACGGATGGCATTTTGCTTGTGCAGAGTAGAAATGAAAATAAATGTTATTGTGTGCCAATGACTATGGTGGGTCTCAGGGCTGGAAAGGTAGATAAGACTTGGTCCCTTTTTTTTGTAGAAATGGGGTCTCACTATTTTGCCCAGGTTGTCCTCAAACTCCTGGGCTCAAGGGATCCTCCTGCTTTAGCCCCGCAAAGTGCTGGGATTACAGGCATGAGCCACTGCACCCGGCCATCTGTCCCCATTCTTGAGGAGCTCTGGTTTGTGGGAATGAGAGGGAATGGTTGGACAGCATGGCAGCCTTAGAGAGGTGACGGGGTGAGGAGACATGTTCTAGTATTCAGGAAGTGGGACAGGGTTGTCGAAAGGATGATATGTGGCTGTCAAAGCAAACTTTTAGAATTTTCTTTCAAACCAGCCTCATGCTCGGAAAAGAGAGGGAAAAAAATCTCTTTCCCCTTTAAAATTCATGTTTTCTTGAGCCATACAGCTTTAATTCTAAGACTTAATTTCCTTAGGTAGCTAAACTGTGGATTAAATAGGAATTTGGGAGCTAACCCCCAAATCTAAATGTTACCGAAAGGGCTGTTATCTGTGCATGAATTCCATAGGAAAACTGAAAGGCCATCCAGCAGGCGCTGAAAACAGGCCAAACCTCATAGTAGATGTCACATCCGGGCAGCACAGCACACACCTGGGGAAGCGCAAAGACTGGCTTAGCATGCCAGAGGAAGAAATGACCGTACTTTCCAAATGCTGAGTGCTATCCAGGTATGTGACGAACATGCATGTGAGTGTTGATATATCTCTGTGTTAGAAGAAACAACAGCCTCTCGGAGGGTCAGTGGCGCTCATTTAGACCCACAGCCTAATAGTGTTAGGTCCCTTTTCAAGGTGTGTAATCAGCCCCACACAATAGTTTGGGTCTGGAATTAGGTAAGTCTGGTCCTGTGTTTAATTCCATTTCTTTTAGCTTCTACTCACCACTAGCCATTGGCTCAGGTACCCCCTGTGGGGTTAGAGGAGAATGGACTTTTACATCGTGATGGAAACAGTGTCTTCACTGCATGAGGTACATTTTTTGTGGTTAAGTGTTTTTTTAACTACCCCTTCCAAAGATAGACATGCAACAAAGAACAATTTCTGAATTGCATCTGGTTCAGTTTCCAATAGGATTCTGGATTCTTGATGGAAAATCTGTCACATGGGATCTATGTCCGGTGAACTTGGCAGAAAGATTGACATGAACCGGAGGCTGTTCCCGGGAGCCTCACTAGCCCGACTTCAGGTGGTTTCCATTATGTGGGGTGTGCCACTATGAGTCCTTGTAAAATGAGGATAGCAGTGTCTGTCCTATTGGAGGCTTTTATTAAGTGAAAGAAGAAACTGAGTCTGAAAGTAGTCTAGGGCTAGAATGGTGTTTGCCAGGGACTGGGGAGGGGGTGACCGGGAATTATTGTCTAATGGGTATAGAGTTTCTTGGGAAGATGAAAAAGTTCTAGTAGTGATGGTTGCACAAAAAATGTGAATGTACTGTACTTAATACCACTGCACCGTATGCTTAAATGATTAAGATGGTAAATTTTATGCTACATCTATTTTACTGCAATAAAACATTTTTAAAGTCTTAGGACATAATATGTGTAGCAGGTTCAGCACAGTGCCTCACACAAAAAGCAGCTTGTGTTGCTAATATATTGGGAACCTAATATCATCTTCATTAGTAGTAAGAATAGGTATGGCTTGTAAATAACTATCAGATAAATTAAAACTAGCTAAAAATCTAGACAAAAAGTGTGCAGTTGGACAGCCATGCCGCTATTTTGCTGACTTTCTGTTTGATCGGATCATGATCTGAATGGGCTCAGTCTTGCCTGTAGGTCTCCCCAAATTGTACTCCAACAGCTGGGTTTCTCTTCCTTTTTATCCTTCCCTGTCAGCACTGTTGTTGAGTGGTGCTATAGTCCAACAAGCCTACTCGACGTTAGCTCCTAGTTGTTGATGAACATTCTGTGTGTGTATAGTATTTCCTGTATGCATGTTGGTACATGAACTGGGTCTTTGTTAGGTCTGTATCCTGTCAGTCTGGAGCACTGTGCTGGCTCTTGTTAGGGAGGCATAAGGAGGGAGGAAGAGGAGCAAATGGCACTAGGAGATGCTTTGTCTACAACAGGGGGAACAAATTGAGCAGAAGAGGCTTCCAAGAAGGAACAGATGCCTTGTCAAGGACTGAACAGATGTTTAGTCTATAACAGGGGGTCTCTAAGGACTGACCAACCAGAAAGAGGCAGAAAAACCGTAAAGTGGTGATATGATCAAGCCACAAAAGGGGGTCTTTTGAGCATGTGTACAAGCAAGGTGACAGTGTCCTCAAGTGATCTATTCTCATTAGCATAGTAAAAATTACACCCACGAACACCATGACAGTTTACAAATGCCACGGTAACCCTTGGAAGCTACCCTCTAAGGTCAGGAAAGGGCAGGGTTCCCAGTTCTGGGAACCCTTCACCCCTTTCCCAGAAAATTCATGAATATTTCGCCCCCAGTTTAACATATCATTAGGGATTAGCATAAAGGACAGACCCTGACCCTGGGGTGACGCTGTTCCTTATTAGAGCAATCTGCTCTCTACTGACCTTGAGAGTGTACTATACTCTCTATACTCTGTCTTTAAACTCAGGGTCGTCACCACTTGGGGAGATAGACCCATTCTCTTCCGGAACATACTTTCACTTTGCAATAAAGGCTGCATGTGTGTGAATCGCTTTGTGCCTGTGATTGTTCTGCCATCCCGGCCTGGCTGTGATTCTGCCAAGCATGGAGCCAAAGAACCTGGAAAAAGACACGAACCTGACACTCCAAAAAAAAGTTCAGTCATACCTGAAATGTGCTTCCACAAAGTATATTTATCTATTTATCCGTACACTAAGCCCAAGTTCCTGAAAGACACTCTTATGAATGTTAGACAATGCTTGTAGCTTGAATTGCAAAAGCTTTACAGTTGGACTTTTCTCACCGTGCCTTAGATTCTAAGGGAATAGCAAACTTACTTTGTAAAGGACCAGATAATAAATACTTTGGGCTTTGCAGGTCACATGCAGTCTCTGTCATATATTCTTCTTCTCTCCTCTAAACAATCCTTTGAAAATGGAAAAGTCATTCACTGTGGGTGGGGAGGGAAGGGTGGCGGGAGAAGGGTAGTGTATAAAATTATGTCAAGGCCAGAGGCTCTTGCTACCCCTGGAGGACATCATAGTGGGAAATACTAAAATAATAAACAGTGATCCTCCTACATAAGCTTTGGGGACTCAGTGTGGAGCCGGCTGACTGATTTCCCACTCCTGACTCATTCTTTTGTTAATGGGGAGTTGAATCCTTCCAGTCACTAGCAACCCTCCTTTGTAGCCACATTGGAGTAAACTCGAGATGACTGTAAATTTCTCTTCTGGACTGAGCAGTAAGTACTTCATTAGTGAGTGTCATGAGTCCTGTGGTAGCAATTTGTGAAGTGCTTTGAGGTGAAAGGCAAAATCATAAATATTAATTATAGCCATTGTTTTGATGAAAGGAGGATTACTGGAGGCACAGAAGCCTCTAAATCTACCTATGAAACCACACTCTAGCTCTTAAGTTCTTGAATGAAGGGGTTAAATTATATTTGAAAAAAGTACATGGGATTCTTCTGTGGTCTGAAGTCTAATAAAAGGTTCACTTTTCATATAACATCATTTTAGAAACGCCTTCCAAAGCTTCCAGATTCATTTTCATGGGAAAAAAAATTTAATAAAGAAACTTTAAGCTATTAGTGCATTTCATCAGGAATGCAGTAATAGCATCAAGTTATTGGTGCAAAGCCTTAGACTTTGGTGTTAAAATGAGCCCCATCTACATGGTGAAATTTTTAAGGAGGTATAAAACACACTCAAGGCTTTTTGAAATAGTTACGAAAGAGAAGAAAAAACTTGAATAAACATATTTTTCGTACTTTATATGTGTTACTATGGAGAAAAATAATTAGAAAGTTACTGAGTGACTTCATTTAGATCAAATGTTTCTTTTGTGCACTGCTACACTAGCCAAAAAGCCATAAACTACGCTGACGGAAGGTGCTGATTATTTACTATCCTTATAAATGTCATCTTTTAAAGTCCCAATACTTGAAAAAGGAAAGGGATGATGTATCACCATGTTAAAGGAAACTTATTTAGAAAGAAAAGGGCATGGTAAAATCAAAGTGAATGAGTGGGCGATTATGTTTTAATTTGTACATAGGCCTATAAAAAGATTGAGCCAAACAAAGCCTTGGTTTTTAGTATCATTTTTCTTATTATAAAAGTAAAAATTATAAACTATGAGAAATTATTTTTAAAAATCATGTGTAAGCCCAACACCCAGAAAAAAGCCATCATTAAAATTTCGTTGTGTCTATTCATCTATATTTAATAAAATTACTTGATATAGTGAATATTGTTTTGTAACTAGCCTTTTTCATTTAATATATCAGATCATTTTGCTTGCCATCCATTCATGTAACTTTTATTGAAAGTTATGCTTTGGTAAGATCATTTTAATGGCCACACAATTTTGATTCCATGAATATACCATAGCTTGCTTAACTAATCCTGTTGGATATACAGGTGTGTTGGTCAGAATGTACTCAGGTGCAGTAACAGAAACTTATCTCAAACAAATTTATCCAAAAAGGGGAATTTAGTGGCTCTTGTAATAGAGAAGGAAGAAATGGGATGGACCTCAGAGTCACTTGGATCTATGGCTGAAAGTGTCAGGACTGTCTTTCCATTTCTCTTTCTTAAGTCTGGTTTCTCTTGTTGTGGTCACTCATTCTCTGTCACTTCAGATGGCTTCTTGAATGGAGATGGCCACAGGCAGCTCCAGAGTTACCAGGCAATTCCTGGGGGAAGGTTTGGCAGTGCCGAAGGGAGCTCTTTCTTCCAGCTTCACTTTGGGAAATCTCTGGAAAAGAAAGTCTCACCTTTGGGTAGGTGCTCACTCCTGGACTAACTGATAGAGCCAGCAGGGGTTACTCTCATTACCTGGGCCTTGGTCATAGGCCTCCTTGTGGTCAAGGGGGCAGCTGGGGGGCCGGGGTGGGGGGGAATATATAAAAACATCCAAATTGGGGAAGGCGTAATTTTATTGTTCCTTACAGGGAGTAGGGGGAGGCTGGTCCCAGAAGACTGGAAAATATGATGCCATGAAGGTAAATATAAGCCTTGTTCATTATGTATGCTGTTACCAGCTTATGAAATTAAATGTTTATACTCACAGCTAAATCTTGAGGAAAATTTTAAAAATAGAGGTCAGACTGATGTATATTTATATCAGAGAAAATAGATGTTAATTCAAAAACTGTTACAAGAGACAAAGATGGGCATTATTTAATGATAAAGGGATTGATTCCTCAAGAGGACATAACAATTATATATGCACCTAACACTGGAACACCTAACTATAAAGCAAATATCAATGAACATAAAGAAAGAACTAGGTAGCAATACAATAATAGTAGGGGACTTCAATACCCACAATCAACAATGGGTTGATCAACCAGACAAAAAACTAAAAAGGAAATACTAGACTTAAACTGTACTTTAGACCAAATGGACCTAAAAGACATATATAGAACTTTCCATCCAACTGCAGCATAATATACATTCTTTTCTAGTGTATATTGAATATTCTCCTGGATAGATCATATGTTAGGCCACAAAACAAGTCCTAACAAGTTCAAGAAAGTTGAATTCATACTTAGTGTTGTTTCTGATCATGGTGGTATGAAACTAGAAGTCAATAACAGGAAAAATCTTGAAGAATTAACAAATATGTGGAAATTTAACAGCATGTTTCTGAACAACCAATCGTTTAAAGAAGATATCAAAGTGAAATTAAAAAATATCTTGAGAAATGACAATGGAAACACAACATTTCAAAACTCGTGAGATGCAGCAAAAGCAGTTCTAAGAGAGAATTTGATAGCAATAAATGCCTATATTAAAAAGAAGAAAGAACCCAAATAAATAGTCTGACATTATGCCTCAAGGAGCAAAAAAAGAACACACTAAACCCAAAGTTAGCAGAAGGAAAGGAATAATAAGG
>RJWJ010020547.1:0-28950 GCA_004363605.1 Indri indri | reverse complement strand
GCATGTGAAAACTTTGACAAGAAGATGTTCCTTCTTTTCTCTCATCGAAGCTGAGTATCATGGGTAATTTTTGCATCATGTGTGTCTGTGGCACAAAATGCCTGGGTTTTGGGGAGCAATGTCACAAGCTACTACATTGAGAACCCTGGAACAATCTCTTCATTTGACCACTGTAGGATAACAGCAGTAATAGTGATAACAGCTCAAATCTCTGCAAGCACATTATATTAGATGTGCTCGAAGTTTTAGGAAAAGAACTATTCAATAACAAGCAGTATATTACAGTATTCTAATACCCTACAGTAAAAAAAATGGCTCCTATATGTTAGTCACTATTAATTACTCCATAATTATTTCCAATTCTATGACAGAGGAGCCATTATTCTTATTTTAGAGCTAAAGAAACTAAGGCCCAGGGAAATTTTAAAAAGTTTCTAAGATTAAGAAAATAATAAATGATAATACATGATGGAGATCCCACTCAAACGGAGGTCTGCACTTGGCACAGACAGGCTCTTAACCACTTGACATCTAATGAGAAATTGCCATTTAGGGCAATGGGAGAGGCAGCTGCTTACAGAGGATGCCTGCAGTACCTCTTAGCCCTCAAGTACAGATCTGCAGAAGTGCTTGGTACTGCTGGGTCATATAATAGTAAGTCTGAATGAAGTCCTAGAGTACAGTGATCCCGGTCCCCAGAGGCCCTGTTTGCATTGCCCACAAGGAGTTTGTGTTCATTTGGCAATTTGTTTTTATAGCTACAGTCACTTTTTATCAGATTCCATTTCCTTCAGCACTTTCCTCTATTATTGGTCCCTCTTATTTTTTATTCTTGCCCTCCATCAGTCCCCTTCTGCTCTTTTTATGGGCATATTCAAATCTCCCCATCCTAAAAAAGCAATCAGCCACCAGCAACAAAAATTTTTCCTTCACTCTGATTCTCTTTCTCACTGTTGCTCTGTTCGTCCTTATGTCTTTACCCTCGCCTACTTGAAAGAGTAGCTGCCTCACTTACTGCCTACAAATCATTATTTTTCATTCCCTTCCGAGCCCATTGCCGTCCGGTTTTCTCTTCCTCCACTCACTGAATCTAATTTAACCATTCTCACCAAGTTTCATGATGCTGAGATCCAATAGCCTTCTTAATGGAGGAAGATGGGAATATAAATGACATTTTACATTGGAGGAAAAGAGAGTATAAATGACATTTATGGAACACACACTGTGACTCATCTTTCTGCAATGATCTTTGTATTTTCTCACCTAACCCTCATAGTAACCCTGTGATATTTTAAATCATCAGTATTATTATTATTTAAAACTCAGCAAACAGATTTAGAGCATTTGATTAAAATAAGGTAGAGACCTGACTCAACCTAGTTTTGTCTGACTCAAAATCCCATATGCTCTTTCATTACACAAGGAAAAAAAGTAGTAGGGGGATGAGATGCAGAGAGAGAGAGAAGGACAGAGAGAGAGAGAGAGAGAGAGAGAGAGAGAGAGAGAGAGAATGGAAAGAGAAAGAGGAGAAAGGAACTGGAGGGAAATATGGGAGAGAAGGTTTGGATCCTGCTGAGTTTCTCTATGACAAGGAAGAAATTCAAATTGACTATTAGATTAATCTCATTGCTACTATTATCTTTTAATTTATTGTTCAGGAATACTTTATTTCAGTACTAAAAGTGGAACATAGAAATAGGAGAAAAATAATACTAGTAACAAAACTTAATTATGTTCTGAAAATAGTGTACTTAATGGAAAGACCTCTGATCCTCTGTTAAATTATGTTGTCCACAAAAATGAAAGCTATAGCTTGGGTATCTACTTGCTAATACTGCCACCTTGCACAACTTTCTGAGGGTTTTGTTAATGCACAAGAAACTAGGATGTAGGGCGGACAGCAAATGAATTTACTCATTTGTGTGTGCTATTTAAATTTTCTCGAAATTATTCAAATTCCTCTGGCCTAGAAATCAGGACATCATCTCTAGACAGATGGCTTGGTAATGAGTTTTTCACCTCTTTTGGCTGCCAAGCAATTTGGAAACTGCACTAGGCCAGGCCCCTGTCAATGTGCAGTTCAGCATTTCAACTTGAAGACTAGTCTGACACCAGGAAGTTGTCACCATCAGCAGCTAATGCTTAGCAAGTGTGGCACACCAAGTATCAGGGAAATGGAAAGAAAAAATGTTCTGTTCTGATTATTGTAACTCCCTAACAAGTCGGGGATGCAAGTGCATTCTGTGCTGAGCTAGTTAACCTTAAATTCCCGCTCCAGACTACCCTCTTGGCTTGGATGCATTTATCTGATTATCTATTGGACATTTGCACTCGGATATCATGCAGGCACCACAAAAGTACACATGCTCAAAATCAAATTCTTGATCTTCCCCCAGAAAAACCCTCCTGCTCCAGGGCTTCCTGCCTCAATGAATACTAACATCATGCAACCAGCCAGTGACCCAAACCTGGAACCCTCCCTGACTATTCCCCTCCCCACCACATCTAATCATCAAGGCCTGCTGATTCCACTTCCTTCATGTCTCCTGAATCTGTCCCCTTCTCTCCCTCTCTGTTGCCATTGTGATCTTCAGGCCATCATCAACTTCGACCCATGCTTGGGCGTAGCTCCCTGGCCGGAGGCCATCAGCCTTGCCCTTCTCTGCCCAGTCGTTTGTCTCTGCTGAAACCAGCCCGTGCTTTCCACGGGCTGAGGGATGAAGTCTGAACTCCTCAGTGTGGCTTAGAAGGCTGTTCTCTCCCTCCCCAGCACCACTGCTTAGTCAGTCATTCAGTCAGCAGATATTTATTGAGTGCCTGTTGTGGGCCAGACCTTGCTTTAGGCTCTGAAGATATAGCAGTGAACAAAACAGTCACTGTCCTTAAGAAGCTTCCATGCTAGTGGGAGCAGACAGACAGCAAACATGGAAACCAACAAATGAGTAAATTCGGGTGCTGAGAAATATCCAGAAGGGAGATATTTGTGTGAGGTGCCTCCTATAATCTTTTCCCTATCCCGCTAAGTGAGATGCTTCAGACATGTGCTCTCCCGTAAGCACTCTGTCATGACATTTTAGCACCTTTATGTTATTTCTTGTTTAATTGTCTACTTTCTATGCTGGATCACTATAGATTTGGTGTGGGCAACAATTCGTTCTAGATGCCATTATCATATCCTAATGCCTAGTTCTTGCGTGGCATATGTCAGAGGTTTAATAAATATTTGCGAAATAAATGTTTCTTCCCATGTATGAATTAATCGGTAGGCTCTTAGCTGATTGGGTAAAAATAAAATATATATGTGGTGAATAAAAAAATTGAGTGAAAATAAAAAATACAGATCCTCTGCAGTTATAGCTACTCAGATACTTGCAGATTTATATGCACAATATTGAACTTTGAACTTTCAAATACACAAGTTGATTAAATTTATTTACTCCAAATCACCAAATTCTTATAGATCATGAAATTTTATATATTACTGATTTCTTAGTTTTTCTTCTCATTTGCTAAGGAAGTCCAATTGAGAAGGAACTTTGTTTGGAACATTGTGAGATAGAAAAATATGCCCTGAAATGAAAACACTGCAAGGAAAAACACAGATGGTTTTTGTGTAATTTTAGTTGAAGAAACAAAAAAGTGGATAGAATAGGGAAAATCATTTTAGGTAAAACTATATTAACATCTTCTGTTTGTTTAATTCATTTACCTTTGTAAGGTTTATACCTATGAATTTGTTATATCAAATGTTAAGGCCTTGCAAGGATTCATAGAATGATGGAAGGCAACTTTCTAAAGGGAAATGGAAAAGCCACACTGTCTTCCATCTTCAGGCTCTGTAGAGAAGAACATTCTGTCCACCTATTCTCATCATAAAGCCAAGGAAATCACAACAAATAATATCAGCTTGAGTGAAGTTTGAATTGGCTTTTGTATGCTTTAAAAAATAGTTTGTCCCACCCTTAAAACAAATATTTGGTTACATAATTTTGACTATTTTGTCCTGTTATGGATGAAAGAAACTTCTGGGGAGACTTTGAGTTCTAAGTCCTTTATTATTTCCTTCTTAAATACTTACAAAATCCTATGTTTTTACTGTGGTTGTTTGGAGTGTGTACCAAAGTTTCTTTAAGAAACATTAGCTTCTAAAAAAAAAAAATTTTGTCACACAGAATCTACAGAAATATTAATAGTTGTCTTAATTTCTCTCAAATATGACTAGCTTTTTTTTCTTTAACTAACTTGCTTACAAATATTCCATGATTTATACCTATAATTTGAAATCAGTTGCTTGGTTCCCAAATGGAAATAGTTGCAGACAGAATGCAGCACAGGGTTGTGGGAAAACTGTGAGCTTTGGAGTTCAAAGCCACGAGACCAAGATATTTCTCTCAGTGGTATAACGCGTCCCCTTCCTGTTTATCCATATTCTCATCTCTCCTCAGCTTGTAATTTAGAATTTGCCTCTTGAAACCCTCAGTTCCAAACCAACCAACCCAGAACTTGGTATTGGTTTCTTTGCTATAGCTAGTTTAACCAGCTTATTGTTTGTAGAAACTCTTACACATGTACAAACTTACACATAAAAATGCTTACTGCAAATAGAAATCCTTATACATACTTCTCAACTTTTTCTACAATTACAATGCACCCAGACTTGTTTGAGTTTTAATATTATGCAGTCCGCATCCCATTCCACGGCTTAAAAACATGAGTGGAAGAACAACTGGTCAGAACTTCATGGCCTGGAAGAATGTCTGGATAATGAATTCTGCACACTGATGTGGCAGTTGGGCTTCACAGACTCTGAAGTCCCAGTTGTTTAAAAAAAAGGAAAAAAAAAGCACCCAAATGACAATTATCTGTGGCAACATGGAAAAACCCATAGGGCATGCCACAGCAAAACTTAGAGACAGCTTCCCAAATGTGGAAACACATAAAACAAAACATTCTTTCTTTATGGTAACTATTTGAATTTCTAATTTTCTGGGCCTTACACTTTTATTATGAAAACCAAATTCAGTTCCCCTAGGGGTGAGAAAGAACCACTTCCTATTGCATAAAGTTTTAGAATTATAATAGCAAATTTTTAAAGCCCTATAATTTGTTCCTTGGGTAGCATTATATTGTCCTCTTCTGGGTTACGTAATTCTGCCTTGGCCTTTCAAACACAGAAACATTTTACCCTTGACACGATTTGGAATTTGGAACTGCCTGTGAAAACATGAATAACTTCATTTTCCCATTTAAAAAGTCCCTAAATACGAATTGATAAATTCTCAAAGAACTTTAGTGCAGATTTTGCAGGCTAGTATTTCAACTGCCAAGACCTATATTCAAAGTGTTTAAATTGCCACAGAAAACACAGCTGTTGGTCTGTATCTCAGGCAATCTGTATACCATGTTTTAGGCTTCGGAGATTGCAAAATGGGCTGGGGGGTAGATGCAAGTCTTAGAAGAATCAAATGCAGTACTGGAAGGACATCTGCCCGAAGTCAAAAATATTAAGTTCCAAATATTGACACTAACTCGGGATATCAGAAGTTTTAAATTACTGCTATTTTGAGAGGCTCCCTTCCTTCTCCCGCCAAAAAAAGTCACAGGATCCACCATCCAAAAGTTTTCTCCCGACCTTCAAATCTACTCTTGATAAATGTTCTTATGTCTTGTTTCAGCTATTATTTGAAGGATTGTGGTGGCCCAGAAATTGGCCAACCGGGGTGATTTCATGGAGTCGTTGATGGAGAGGGTCTCATGAGGTCAGAGTGGCTATGACAGAGACAGTCTCTGACATTTTCATAAGCTAAATTGAATTCTTGGCACAGTCTGAGCTTGGGCAGCATGAGTTTCCAGCTTTGCTACCTTGTCGCTGTATCAATTCTGCTTTAATTTCTGCCCTGATATTTTGATAGAATAAAGTGGGCCGTATTTTAGCCGTGAGATATAGCAAACTGCACAAATAATGAAGGATTTTGTTTCCAAAAATGTGAAAAGCATCTTTGGATTTTCTCAGTCTCTTTTATTACTAGGTTATGTGTTCATATGTCTAACACTTCCATGGGTTAGTTCAGATTGTGATGGGCTGGCTGCAGTCGTGTAGTGAGTTTCCTGTGCACAGACTCTCACTGCAGCCTTTTCTCACCACTGGTACCACCCCCTACTGTGTTAGGCTATTCTTGTGAGAAACCCTCTCCTAGATTTTCTGGAATCCTCTAAACAAAGCCAATTAGTCACTCACATTCTTTCATTTAATCAGCATTTTGCTGAGTATATCTACCTTATGTCAGCCTTTTGCATGTAATGTTTTGATTACTCCTCATAATTCCTATCTTGCAGGTGAAAGAATTTATCCAGAGAGTTTAAGTAACTTGTCCAAGACCATGCAACTAATAAATGGCGTGCCAGACTGTGAATTCATGTTCTCTGCAACTCTATAACTAGGTACCTGTGATCACTTTGAGGTGCTTTAAGCAGACACAATAATGGATGCATGTCACAGTGGAGCCAGGTGTCTACTTAACCAATGGGACCAGCAATACAGTAAGGCCCAGTGAGTGCTCTCAAGGACCTGCTTGGCACTTTCTCCCTGAAGTGGGACTCTGTGAGTGCTGATGATGTAAAAATTTGATCAATAATCTACTAAAGTGAGCTTTCCATTTCAGAAAATGTATCCAACTTTCAATCAATATTAATGATATCAAATATCAATGGTCTATTTTTCCATTGCTCTCCAGAGAATTATAACCAGCACTTCAACACATACGTTTCCTGATTTTGATGTAATGATCTTCCTCTTAGCTTCTTGTTACCAGATACCTTATTAGGCATAATGAATGGTTTCTCTTAGGACGATTCTTTTTTCAGGATGTGTGTAACATTAAGACTCTCTCTTCTAGCAGTTGCAGCTGTGATTTTAATTGGATTCATGCCACTGCAATCCAAACCTCAGGGTCTCCTAATGAAAATCATGTAACTGTTCAAGTAGAAAGAGACCTCAGAAATTAACTAGTTCCAAAGTCTCAAAACTGACAGCTCCCAGCTCAAAGCTGGCCCCAATTGTATGTTGTTTGTTCTCCACAGTAATGACCCAAGATGAGTTATTATAATATTTTGAATTGACTGCCAAAATTTTTAAGTGATTGTATTTCAAATAAAATGTCTATCTGTTGGGCTTATCTTGAAAATTTGGAATATTAGGCAGCACTGGGCCTGTATTCCTGCGTAGCAACTACCAGCCATAGTGGGCAGCAGGTGTTCCTTGTAGATGGGGCCGAACTTTCTATCACCACGCCATCTGGCATTCCTGTATGGCTTGGCAACATCGTGGCCAATGGTCTGTTGATATTGATTATTGTGTTTGTATTATTATTTTCTTCTAGTAGAGTTAGGAATGAAGAAAAATATTTCTGACTGTGTCAGAAATGGGAAAACAAAATATAATCTGAGAGGGCTTCCTGTTTAAAATAAAGTAGAAGAGAATAAGTTTCTTGTGGAAGTGAAGATTGTGCCTTTTTGGTTCATAATGCAAATCGAGTGTCTCAGCTTCAAGTCCATTTATGTTATTTGCTTGGCCCTGTAAGCATTTGAGACCCACGATCTAGTTTTAGTTTGAAGATCTGGATACAGATATCAAAAGAGGCTAAATGGCTTTCTTGGGATTATATTTTTAGGCTGTAACTAAAGTGAAGATTTCTTCATCTTTTAGTACAGTGCTTGGCATGTAGGAGATACCAAAAACTTGTTGAATGAATTTGTGGGCTGAAATCCGAAAAGAAATTATATTAATGTTATGAAATGTTTTAAGAAAAAGAAGACAACTTAAGACATGGCATTAAAGAAATGTATGTAAATTAAAATGGGCTCAAGTATTAGAAGCTGCAAGCATTGTTCTATCTGGACTCTAGAGTCAGCTAAATCTTTCCTCTTAGAAGGTATTTAACCATGAGGACTTTTTAACATCTTTCATGTCTGTAAGGTACGTATTTTATCCAAATTACTGCAGAATTGTGCTAGAACATATTTCTCCCCACTGTGCCCCTCTCCCAGAATATATTTCAATTAAAATATTAAGCTAGGGTAAAAAGTTTTGAGAAAAGACTCTTGCCCTCTCACACACACACATACACACACACGCTCAGCAAAATGGCCTACAAAATTTGATTTTAATCCATATTTTTCAAGGTTACATCTTTTTTGTCTTCTTTTATTGCTAGATCATAAAACAAATATTTCTTAGATTAAATTAAATGTTTCTCACCTACACACAAATGCTAATAGAACAGGATAAATTAAAAAATAAAGACATAGAAAAGAGAGGCCTCTGTTGCTGTATTCAATTTTTTTAATCCACATTAATTGTCAATCCAAATTAATTGTCGCTCACCTGAGGCAAGTAGGCTGGGCCTTTAAACCCTTGTATCAGCCAATCAGGGAAGGAAGCATGACCCGTGGTGATAGCCGAGGGCAATTCCTGAAGAGTAGGGCAGCCAACAGCCCTGCAGGGCGCTGGGGCGTGAGATCGTCCGCGCTCTGGAGGAGATCTGAACAGCGTGCTATGCGCCCACTGCAACTGCCCATGAGGATCAGATGAGGTGATCTAGGTCATCCATAAACATCATTTTACACAGTGCCTGGCACACAGTTTGCTATAAATATTATCTAATAGATGCTTTACTAAGCATTCACTATTTGAAGAAGCTAGAAGAGGCACCGAGGACGTTTAGGGAAGTGTAAAAACCAATAAAGAATGGACCCAACCCGGAGAGATCACAGTTGAATGGGGAGGACGCAAACTAGCGGCTACAGTCAGTCTGACCCTCCTGGGCATTGCATATACCTGCGGTCCCCAACCCCGGGGCTGAGGACCGGTATCAGTCTATGGCTTGTTAGGGACCGGGCGGCACAGCAGGAGGTGAGCAGCAGGTGAGCAAAGCTTCATCTGTGTTTACAGCTGCCCTCATCGCTCGCTGGCATCACCGCATAAGCTCTGCCTCCTGTCGGATCAGCGGATCAGCGGCAGCTTCAGATTCTCACACGAGTGCGAACCCTACTGCAAACTGCGCATGGAGGGATCTAGGTTGCGCGCTCCTTACGAGAATCTAATGCCTGATGATCCGAGGTGGAGCTGAGGCGGTGATGCTAGCACTGGGGAGCGGCTGCAAATACAGATTATCATTAGCAGAGAGGTTTGACTGCACAATAAGTGTAATGGGCCTCAGTCATTCTGAAATCACCCCTCGCCCCCTTCTGTGGCAAAAGTGTCTTCCATGAAACTGGTCCCTGGTGCCAAAAAGGTTGGGGACCGCTGGCATACACTCTTCGTAATGTTCTCTTCATCGTGTTACCAAATGGATACCAGATATTTTCTATAGCTTTGGAAGTGATTTAAAGAAAAAAGTGTATTCCTGCCTTTAAGCATCTTATGGTCTCATTAGAGAGTCAAGAAATATGTGCCTGAGAGAACTTGATAACAGCATAACATGTGATTAGGTGTCAAAATGTGTGGCAAGGACCCTAACTGGTGATGGAGGTCTAGCCAGGAGCAGGGGGCAGGGGGGCGTGACATGCTGGAGTAGCCAGGAGGGCTTTGTGGAGAAGGGGGTTTGACCTGGGCACTGCCAGACACATGGACTTCGGGCGAGTGGAGCAGAGTGAGGGACTCCAGACTGAAGAAGAGCGAGACCCACAGCTGCCCGAACCTGCGGGTGGTGAGGGTGGTGGAGATTTCACGATGACACTCGCTGCTGAATGGGCCTCTGCAAATCGGTGAAACCAGATTGCTTCTGTGACGGTTTGGGGCATTTATGCCTAATCCTGTTAGAACTCTTTAAGATTGTTGAGTGACAAGGATGAAACCCTGTAACAGGGATATTGATCACTGGTATTGAAGACAATGAGCTATAAAGGGAAAGCAGCATTTATGGAGAGCCTTCTCGGTGTCTTCTGCTAGTTTCAGTAAGTAACCCAGCTGACAGACACTGAAGCTGAGACTAGAAGTTGGAATTGGACACCCAGATATCAGATACTTTGTGAGACAGTTTTAGCAGAAAGATGATTTGCATGGATAGAAAAAGCATAGACTTGGGATTCAGACTTAAAGGACTCAAATCGTGGTTCCACCACTTACCTGACATGTGACCTTGGACAAATTCCGTAACCTCCCTGTGACTTTATGTTTCTATCTTCAAAATGAAATCAATAATTCCCATCTTACGGATTTGTGTGGACAAAATGATAATTTAATATTCTATGCATTGAAGTTGCTTGCTTGACTTGTAGATGTTCAGTAAATGATATTGTTATCAATATTATTATTATGCCCATATCGAGAGCCTCTCCCCTCTCTGTCTCTCCTCCTTAAACTTGTAATTTGGATTCGTCTCTGGTTGTCTGGGAATTCACAGTGCTTAAAATAAAATACAGTATTTAAATTCTACTCTTAAGTTCTAATCATAGAGTTTTACCTTTCTTTCCCTTAAGAATGTCAGAAGCAACAAAACTGAAATTAACTTGTATCTTCTGCTGGTAGACGGAAGTGCCTTGATGGCAGGAAGTGTCACCCTTCGCCCTTTAAATTTCAAGTCCATACTAATTATTCTACCTTGAGAACTTTTATTCCTTCAGTCTTGAAGTGTGTTCTAGAGCAGCCTATTCAACTGTCAGCATCTCTGAGGGCAAGTCAACCAGATGTCTTTGCTCAGAGCAGTCCTTCTTTCTCACCTCACCATTGCCATGCCCTAGAGAGGACTAGAGCCGAGTGGCCAGAAGGCCTGCAGGTCAGGAGCTTTGGCTATTAGACTTAGCTAAGATTAAATAAAATTACAAATTCTGGTCTTTAGTTGCAAATAGCCACATTTCAAATGCTCAGTAGCCACATGTGGCTAGTGGCTGCTGTATCGGGCAGCTGAGATAGAGAACATTTTGCCCATGATAGAACATTTTGACATTGCTGTGCTGCCTTCAAAACAGCACTGTTCTCGAGTCAAATGGAGTGGATTGAAGTTATATCTTTAATGCTAACTGTCTGACTTTGAGCAAGTCATTAAATCTTTCTCTGCCTTTGTTTTATCATCTATGAAATGAGGATGTAAGTATCAACTTACCGGGGTCACTTATGAGAATTAGATGAGTTAATATATGAAATATGTTTAGATCAATCCCTGGCACATGGTATTTTCTCAGTAAGTGTTAGCAATTACTGCTCATCAAAATCCAGATAAAGCAATACCTACTTCAGAAAGAAAATAGAATATATGTACTTTTTTTTTTAACCCACTCCACACTTTGGGAATTCAGGGACTGGCGCATTTTCCCTCCTCTCACCATTAGCATCTACCATGGTTAGCACTCAATAAGTACCTATTTTCCCAGCATAGTTGAATTAACTCAAGTGCTTAAGAACTGTCAGTTTCTTATTTATTGATATTTTAGTGAAAATAGTAGGATTGGAATTCTGCTGGTTTTACTATGTTTTTAAACCATATAGAGACATAGACTTAGGGTTAAGTTTAAGGGTAATAGGGAAAAGTATTTCAAATCAGGAATGGATGGGAAGAGCCAAAATGGATAATTACTTCACATGTGAAGAAGAGGGGAGGAGAGAGGGGGAGGAGAGAGGAGGAAAAACCGAATTGGCAAATCCTGTGGGAGAAAGCTAAAGACAAATTTTCCCTGCTTCGTCATTTTACCATAGGCAGGTCCTGAGCCCTGGATGTAATTATCTTGGCTGGAACTCCTGGGCTAGGGTAAACAGAAATCAGAGTGTGTCAACAAATTATTTAATTAAACAGAGTAGGTGGCAATGTGAAAGCAAAATTATAATGTGCAATAGGATAATGTGATTGAAAACTTCAGCTGTGATGGAATGGGGACAAGCAGGACAGGAGAGAAAAATCTTACAATTCTGGGGACCAGACTATGGGCTTGGGTAGCCAGTGTGAAAAATAAAATAAGAAATAAGATAAAGAAAAGGGAATTGTATTATTCAAGAAAATATATCTGTTTAGATCAATCCCTTGAATTTAAACATAAATTTAAAAGCGATTGAGATTAAGCCATCATTTTAGATGAGCCAAGTGTCAGGAGGAGGACCAAAAGTGGCATTAAAAGGGTCTCAGGATTTGTGCCATCAGCATAAAAGTGGCAGTTATGATTAAAAGCAGGAGTGAAATGACTGAGACATATAAAAGCAAGAAGTGAACAGATGGCCAGGGCATTCAGCTTGCTAGGGTGCTAAAACCGGATATATTTTATATTTCGTTCCAAGATAACAAATATTAGGACATTAAAATGCATGAAACACAGTGCATATCCCACCTTGTCATGTTTATGTTACCAAGTTAGAGAAAACTTAGACTGCACGGAATGTATGCAAATGCATCAGTCTAAGCAAATGCCGAGTCGGGACAGATCAGGAAGGTCAGCTGGATCTCCATTTTCTTTCTTTTAACATATATATTTTTATTTTTAATTATTGTGGGTACATAATAGTTGTATATCTTTATAGGGTACATGTTATGTTTTGATGCAGGCATACAATGTGAATTAATCAAATCGGGATAAGGATCTCTATTTTCTAAAGAGGAGCCTGGTCCATTGTATCGCAAGCATCCTGTATCCAGATAGTCCTATGTGGCCACCCACTTCCAGAAAGACTATGAATATCGTTAGCTTGCTGGGTGACACTTTCTTTAAAAATGGCAGTAGCTCTCGACGGTGTTTACTTTGTACATGGAAGATGTTTTTATTGGGCTTTAGCATGTCATTTACCCTAAGCAATCATTAGTACAAGGTAAGCTCATGACAATCAGTGATCAGTAGAGTATTGATAATACCTGACTGTCATTATCAGACCTGTTTTTCATACATTTTCTGTTGAGCCTGGAGCTTTCTGCGTAACCCGACTGGGGCCACGTGGTGAGCACAAGGTTTCCATTTGTTCACAACTTGTTAAAGAATACGAGTGTGTTCAGAATCAGTGACCCCTCCTGAACGTCTTTGTTTGATCTCAGCCCGTGTCTAGGGTTCTATAACTAGATTCCTTAATGGAAAATATATCAAATTTCTTTTTTCATGATTGTCAAGTTCTAGGCTAAGAGATTCTCTTCTCTGTCTTCCGAATACATAGCAATGTATCCCTGGAAATACAGAGAAATTGCTTCCTCTCCACTTTTCACTGTTACCTGAGCCAGAATTGTACTATGTTTATTCATTCAGTCAGTCACTGAGGATTACCTACTATGTGCTAGGTACTGAGCTGGGAACTAGGTATAAAATGGTCTCTGCCCTGTGTTTAAAAAGAGATCAACTTTCTTATGGCCTGCGTTCATTAACTCTGACTCCTTTTGACATAATCCAAATGCAGTGGAGACATCTATGAAGGCTGCAGCTGTACAGATATAAGCAATACCCAAAAGAGTGTGTGGCATTCCCCTATTTCTATCTCCTCCTCTGCTCTAAGTTACCTTCTGGAACATACTATACATAAAAAAAGGAGTGTGTGTGAACAACATTATTTTACTTTCAGGCAGTGGGGTCATTGAGAGAAGAGCATTTAGCTTCCTCTAGTACCATATGAACATCTGGAATCTTTGATCGAAGAGAAGGAAACAAAATTGTGTGTATATTGTATAATTATGTTATTTTATATGGCCATATCTAGAGATATATGTGAATGTGAGGGCCATCTGGCTGGGACATCTGTCACCCATTGATTGCCAGGGTTGATTTGGCTGATGTGGCTGGCTAGACAGATGTCCCCTTCCTCCCTCACCATTCCACGAGTCCCTCCCACAGCTGCACGCTTAAAGAGGACGACCTTCCCTGATAGAGGAGAACCATTCCTCAGTCAAGGATATAGGAGTACCTGTGCTCCCCTGCTAGAACCTCCAAACGAGGTATATGTATATGTAAATTAACATATTTTATTATAGATATATATAATTTACCTGTGTACAAACACAACAGAAAATAACATATACATTTTTAAATATGGTTAAGGCAACCCTCACAGTAGCCTTGGACTTGAGGAAGTGTAGTTTTGTGTGTGTGTGTGTGTGTGTGTGTGTGTGTGTGTGTTGGGGTAAGGATGGATGCCAGGGGAAGATGGAGAAACCGTGAGAAGGAATGCAGAGCACAGAGCACAGAACTCCTTAGTGTCTGCTGTTGTAATTATTGAAAGGCTATGGATGGTACAATAATCACGACTAGAGGGGATGGTGGCAGAAGGGAGAGAATGGAAAGAGATGAGGATTAGAAGATGGATCAGAGGAAGATGGTACCTTGAATGTATTAATACCATATCCTGCTGCTAATTTAATATATAATACTATGCATTTATGTATACTATATTGATTATACATATACACACATATGCATAGATAATATATACATAAATTATGTACCAATGGTAAATAGAAATGTCCTCCACATTTCCAAAGTTTGGGAATTGACAATAAGTTTTCTTTATATGGTAGCAAAGTTAAAGCCACCTTTATTTATAAACTATATATCAAAATAATTTAAAAAGCTATCTATTTGAAATTTGCTGTAAAGAACTAGTACATTTTAAAACTGATGAAATATGGATTCCATCTGCATTCATACCCTGTTGTTGATTACATGATTTTTTTAAAGCCAATAATTATTTCAATATTCATCTAAACTATTCTGATTGAATGAAGAGGTAAACAAATCTGCTATTAGAAGATGAAAGGAATATGTACATGTAACAAACAGTGTGCTTCAGAGAATTACACAAATGCTTGAGGAAAAATTATGTAAATATCATTTTTTAGAAACTTATATGTAAAAAAGTTCCAGAAGTGGCATACTATTATATCATAAATATGTATCATTCTAAAAGTAATCCTGAAGGCATTAAGCATTTCTCTTTAGGATAAACAGTAATGAAAATAGAAAACATTTTTAAAGTACCTTGATTGCTAAGCGTTCACATCAGCTACAACTGTTTCAGCAAAAAATAAACATAGATATTTAGGTAGAGAAGGTAACTGAAGTATGCTTTTTCTTCAGAATACATGGCCTAAAGATTAGATATTTTGAATACAGAAATAAGACCTACAAAGTTGAACAATAGAATCTATATTCCAGGACATTTTATAAATGTAAATCCTTTCACTAGCTCTGCAGTTGCTCTTGTTCTCATAATTGTGGTCTCATGGTGTTAGCTAGAGCACAGACAGAGAAACAAAGACCCCATAGGGGTCCTACTAATACTAGGAACTTGAGATAAATTTTTATCAAAAATAAATAGCTAATATTGAATGCTTACTATGTGCAAAATAAATAGCTAATATGGAGTGATTACTGTATGCCAAGAATTGTGAAATATGGTTTTCATTCATTTTAAAAATTTAATCTTCCTAAAACGCTATAACCATGAGAAATGATAATTATTATTCCCATGTTGCAGATGAAGAAACTGAGACTTAGAGTGATTTAAGCTAACTTGCTCAAGATTGGGCAACTAGAAAATGAGAAAGCAGGACAGGAATTTAGGAAGCTATGCCTTTAACCACTGCTCCGTACGGCCAACCATTTTAAACACAGCTATAACTCTATATGATTAATTTTATCTCGGGAAGTCAGAGAACTGTAAAATAACCTGCCCAAGGTTATTTTGCAGATTAAGTGTCAGAGCAGGATTTAAACCCGAGTCTGTCTTCAAAGCCGTCCTCCACTCTGCCTTGCTGCCTTTCGTCTGAGATGTTGCCAAATGCTTGTGCCACATACTGGTGCCTGCAGTTTATTAGGCTGTTGACATCTAGTCAAGGACCTTCATGGAGTGCTAACGTAGTGGTCAGGGGTCAGAGAAAGACCCCAGCCTAAAAGTCCACCCAAGCCTGTCCAGCTCCAAGTGAGAATCTGTTACCTTTGTGCCATGGTGACCCTTCATGGGGCATACATCTTATACCATACAGAGCTGATCACAACATCTCAAAATGAGTTAAAATGAGTGAATAATCAGAAACACGGGTAATAGATTAAAGAGAAAAAGTAAACTAGGTGTTTTAATAAAAATTAGAATAATAAGGATATATACAAATATTGGAAGTTCTAAGAATTAAATGAACATTAAGAAATACATCTGAATGCATATAATCTATTATGCAACTGAAACTTTGACTATTGTTTAGAATCAGATTTTTAAATCGATGTAGTCTCCTAAGGATAGTCATCATAATAGTATCCATAATTATGGGGAGTAATCAAAATAAACATTATTCTTTGGAAGGACATACTATGAATAAGGCTGTATGCACTATATTATTGACAAGGTATTCTTCTGCTTCGATGCCAATTATATTAATGCATACCTGCCGAAGAATTTCTTCAAAATGACCTTTGAGGATCTGGATACTTAAAATGCATGGGCATGTTTCACAATTGCTTAAAGGTGGGTGTGCTGACAATGGAAATTAAAACTTTGGAATTTCCAGAAATGAACTCCCCCCATGGATCCTTTTTAGTGAGTACAGAGGCCTTTTGAACTTTGCCAAAATAGGTGCTTCTTGCAGAGAAGGCTGCTGAGACCAAATGCTAGAATTATTAAGTAACAATTAGAGAAATTCTAGATAGAAAGGGTGCTATGAAAGGATGGAATCTGATGAAACACATGAACTTTCAGTGTTACTAAGGAGTTCCTATGGTGAATTTTCCCACGTAAATTAATGGCCAGCAAATAGGAAATCATTTCTCCTGCCGAGAGGAAGTGTAATAGGAAGCAGAAGTCAGAGGGTGGAGTTGAGAGTGTTCTGCTCCCTCAGGGCCCATTCTTCAGTGGGGAGCTTTCCCAGAGCCCCGTGCCTGATAAACTGCTCAGCCCTGGAGTCCTGCCCCAGCTGGCTGACATTAAGTGACCAGACACAGAGCAGACCTATCCCACTGCATCAGCTGATTAGCATCAGCTAATTCACCCTCCTTTCCCAGACTGAAAAGGACTCCAGGGCTGTAAAAGCAGATCCAGTGTGACATGGGGACTTATGGCATACACTTCTCTTTTCCCTCCATCCATTGATTTCTTTAAGCCTGGAGAACTGGAAGATATCCCTAAAGAAATAGACCTAACTTATTTCATTCCAGGAGATACTGTAATTCAAGAAAGATTGTTTTTTCTTCACTAAGGACTGGATATTACTTAGATGATTTTAGGGCTGTCTTTATTCTGGCAAACGTAATTCCAAGAAATTACTTGCCACATTAGGTGGCAAAAATAAATAAATAAATATATAAATAAAATAAGTAAAGCCTGTCTAAAGGGTACATTAACCCAATGTTCTCATCGTGATCAACTTACCATTTTCTGCAAGTTACTGCACTATTAAAATTGCTGCCAAGTGAACTGTTATTAAGGATACAGTTATAGCTGGAGTCTGGGTTCCAGCTGAAGTGTTTTCTTTCTTTCCTTCTCCCTATAAATTCATTGCTCTATCTTTCAAGAAAATATGATTTGGTTAATGCTGTTGAGTTGCTTGTTTGAGAAATTTCATGATGCTAAAACATAAAGGGGTATGTCCTATAAGTGATTTAGTTAACCTTGTAAAAGTTCTGTAGATAATAGAAGAAAAGGGTGGTGAACTTCAAGTGAGAGTCTTGAAGGATTAATTCACTATTAAAGCCAATACTCTATTCATTATCCACATGAGGTTATCAGGCAAATCTTCCTTTCAAAGTATTCAGTGTGACTGTAATTTTGCTTAGTTGTTGGCAGAAATAAGATCTCCATTTGCTAGGGGAAAAAGTTGTACAGCCAACACCCCAGAAAGGAATGGTATAAAACAATGTGTTTTCAGGAAAAACAGAAACTAAAAACAAACAAACAAACAAACCAAAACCCCACCCAAAACTGTTTCCAATGAGGCCGATTCTTTGATCTGTTAGTAAAGGGTCCCCAGGTCACTAGGGGTGAAGTTGATTTGGTTTTGAAAACCTGAAAGGTCAACTCTGGAGAGAAGCAACTTCAGGTACTGAACTAGGAGCTGGGAAACTTGGCTTTAATCCTGAATTTGCTAGTAACTTGTATCACATTAGGCATGTTATTACACCCCTCGGGGTTTCAGTTCCCTTCTTTATTAAATGAGGAGGGAAGGACTTAGCAGATCTCCATGGAAATTGCCAGTCTGAAATCCCACGGGCTCCGAATGCACTTGAATTACCATGAATATCTAAGTCAGAAATACTGTTTAATATTAATTGGAAATACCTTTCACATCCTCATGTAAGCATATCTGGGATGATACTGTGTGTGTATATGTGTTTGTTTTTTTCTTGCTTATTTCTAAATAATCATGAATTAGAATGTCAGTACATTTTTAGTTCTAAGAAGGAGAACATAGGTGTAGGAGAGTTTGGGCAGGTTCTGTATTTCAGGCACAAAGTCACTTTTACTAAATTCCTAGCTAAAAATCTTAAATGGAATATTATATTTCCAAGACACTAATAGTCATGCAAGATGTTATAGAATATTCCTGAATTTTATCCAAGAAGAGGTGAAATTGGTGAAAGTCTACTTCTTTATTCCTTTTCTGCTTTTTTTTCTGTTGAATCAAGCAATTGGAATAATCTAACTCACCTATCCATTTCATTTTTTCTGCATGCCTTCTAAGAGCAGAGCACTGAATTGGTAACTGTGGGGATTAGAGAAATAAGTAAGACAGTCCCTGAGGGGGAGGGGCAAGATGGCGGAATAGAAACCTCCAGCGGTCAATCGTCCCTCAGCATGAACACCAAATTCAACAACTATCCACACAAGCAAGCACCTTCAGAAGCACCAAAAATCAGGGGAGTGATCATACTACCTTATTTTAACATTATATAAGGGAAAGAGGCACCAAAGAGGGCCGAAAAGACAGTCTTGCATTGCCTACAGCACTGAGAATCTGTGTGCCCAGGGGAGGGACAGTGACGTGATTGTGGGGCTTTGCACTGAAACCCAGGGCCACCCTGGCACAGGGGAACACAGCACAGGGCAGAATTCTGCTGGTGCCCATAGAGGGAGCATTTAGACCAGCCAGGCCAAAGGGAAATCCTTCACCCCAAAATCTGAGTTCCCGTTAGCCCCACCACTGACCGGGCAAAAAGCAGCCTGGGGCCTGGACTAAATTCGTAAGGCAGTCGGGCCACAAAGGCTGCAGTCCTTGGGCAATTCCTGTGGCTGTGCTGGATTGGAGCCAGTGGACTTGAGGTGCATGTGACCCAGTGAGACACGAGTGGTGGCGGCCAAGCCAGTGTCTGTGTCGCCACCCTCCTTGCCTCAACTATGGGCAGGACAGCTCAGGGAGTCTTTTTCCACTTGGAGAAAGGAAAGGGCAAAGTTCAGAGGACTTTGTTTTGCAACTTTAGTAACAGCTCAGCCACAGTAAAATAAAGTACCATGCAGACTCCTGAAGCCTCTGAGTCCAGGCCTTAGTTCCTGGAAGGCATTTCTGTACCCATCCAGGGCCAGGAGGAAACATGCTGCCTTGAAGGGAAGGACCTAGTCTTGGCAGGATTTACCGTCTGCTGACCAAAGAGCCCTTGGGCTTCGAATAAACATTGGAGATAGCCAATCAACAGTCACCATGGGCTTTGGGTGAGACTGGGCTGGTTTCAGGTGTGACTTGGTGCTGGTGGCCACAAGGGAGTGCCCATGTCATTCCTCCCCCAGCTCCAGCAGCCCAGCACAGAGAATGAGGGAAGAGAGTGAGAGACTTGGACTGGTAATCCAGGGAATTCTCCTGTATCTTACCCAAGTCCACCAAGGTGGTAGCACCAGGGGTCTATAAGAGTCACAGCATTACTGGGCTTGGGGAACTCCCCCAGTGCTGATATGGCTGCAGTGACCACAGACTTAGACCATAGCATTCAATTCCCTTTGAATATCTGGAAAGCCTTCTCAAGAAGGATGGGTTCAAACAAATCCAGACTGTGAACGTTAAAATAAATACCTAAATCTTCAATGCCCAGACATTGATGAACATCCACTAGCATCAAGAGCATCCAGGAAAACATGATTTTACCAAACAAACTAAGGTACCAGTGACCAATCCTGGAGCAATGGAGATAGGTGAACTTTCAGACAAAGAATCCAAAATAGCTGTCCTGAAAAAGCTCAGTGAACTTCAAGACAACACAGAGAAGGAATTCAGAAGCCTATCAGAGAAATTTAATAAAGAGATTGAAATAATAATAATAAAAAATCAAGCAGAAATTCTGGAGCTTAAGAATTCAATTGACAAACTAAGAAATACATCAAGATCTCTTAACAGCAGAATTGACCAAGCAGAAGAAAGAATTAGTGAGCTTGAAGACAAGCTATTTGAAAATACACAGTCAGAAGAGAAAATAGAAAAAAAAAGAAAAGAAAAAGGAATGAAGCTCACCTACAAGATCTAGAAAATAGCCTCAAAAGGGCAAATCTAAGAGTTACTGGCTTGAAAGAGAAGATAGAGCAAGAAAGTTCAGGGTAGAAGGTTTATTCAAAGAAATAATAACATATAACTTTCTAAACCTAGAGAAAAATATCAATATTTAGGTACAAGAAGGTCATAGAACACCAAGCAGATTTAACCCAAACAAGACTACCTCAAGGCATTTAATGATCAAGATCCCAAAGGTCACGGATAAAGAAAAGGTCCTAAGGGAAGCAAGAAAAAAGAAAAAGAAAAACGAATTCTAATATGTCTGGCAGCAGACTTCTCAGTGGAAACATTATAGACCAGGAGAGACTAGCATGACATATTCAAAGTGCTAAAGGAAAAAAACCTTAACCCTAGACTATTATATCCTGCAAAAATATCATTCAAGCGTGAAGGAGAAATAAAGACTTTCCTGGATAGACAAAGGGATTTCATCAACACCAGACCTGTCCTACAAGAAATGCTAAAAGGAGTTCTTTACTCTGAAAGAAAAGGATGTTAGTGAACAATAAAAATCATCTGAAGGTATACGACTCACTGGTAAAAGTAAGTACACAAATATACAATACTCTATTGCTGTAATTGCAGTGTATAAATCACTTATACCTTGAGCAGGAAAACTAAAAGACAAACCCATCAGAAATAACTAGAACAACTTTTTGAGAGATAGATATTATAAAATATGTGGATGTAAACAACAAAAATTTAAAAAGTGGGGGTGATGGAGTTAAAGTGTAGAATTTCTGTTATATTTCTCTTTGTTTGTTTATAAGCAGAGTTGTCATATGTTTAAAATAATTGGTTATAAAATGTTTTTTGCAAGCCTCGTGGTAACCTCAAATCAAAAAACCTGCAACAGATACGCAAAAAGTAAACAGCAAGAAATTAAAACATACTACCAGAGAAAATCACTTTTAACAAAGAAAGAGAGGAAGGAAGTAAGAAAGAAAAGAGAGGACCACAGAACAACCAGAAATCAAATAGTAACATGGCTGACATGACTGTAGTGAGTCCTTACCTATCAATAATAATATTGAATATGAATGGACTAAACTCATCAATTAAAAGACATAGAGTGGCTGAATGGATTAAGAAAGCAAGAGCCAACTATATGTTGTCTGCAAGAAACACACTTTACCTGTAAAGACACACATAGACTGAAAATAAAGGGATGGAAAAAGATATTCCATGCAAATGGAAACCAAAAAAGAACAAGCATAACTATCTATCTAACTATATTTTTGCACCCATTAACCACCCCCACTTTATCCCACCCTCCCTGCTATACTTCCCAGCCTCTGCTAATCATCATTTTACTCTCTGTCTCCATGAGATCAATTGATTTTAGTATTTAGCTCACACATGTGAGTGAGAACATGTGAGATTTGTCTTTCTGTGCTTGGCTTATTTCACTTAACATAATGTTTTCCAGTTCCATCCATGTTGTTGCAAATGGCAGGATTTCACTGTTTGTTTGTTTGTTTGTTTGTTTTATAATATCCCACCCATTGAGTATATACACTGTAATTTCTTTATCCATTCATCTGTTGATGGACACTTAGGTTGTTTCTAAATAAACATGGGAGTGCAGATATCTTTTCGATATACTGATTTCCTCTCCTTTGGATATATACTCAGCAGTGGGATTGCTGGGTCATATGGTAGTTCTATTTTTAGTTTTTTTGAGGAATCTCCATACCATTCTCTATAGTGGTTGCACTAATTTACAATCCCACCAACAGTGTACTAAATTTCCTCTTTCTCCACATCCTTGCCAGCATTTGTATTGTCTGTCTTTTTGATAAAAGCCATTTTCCCTGGGATGAGATGATCTCCTTGTAGTTTTGATTTGCATTTCTCTGATGACTAATGATGTTCAGCCTTTTTTCGTATACCTGCTGGCCATTTGTATGTCTTCTTTTGAGACATGTCTTTAATCCTTTACCCATTTTATAATTGGATTATTTGATTTTTTTCCTATTGAGTTGTTGTAGCTCCTTCTATATTCTAGTTATTAATCTAGTTATTGCAGTTGTTAATAGTTTGTAAATATTTTCTCCCATTCTGGGTTTTCTCTTCACTTTGTTGATTGTTTCCTTTCCTGTGAAGAAGCGTTTTAGCTTCATGTGATTGCATTTGTCCAATTTTGCTTTGGTTGCCTATGCTTTGGGGGTATTACTCAAGAAGTCCTTGCCCAGACTAATGTTCTGAAGCATTTACCCAATGGTTTCTTTTAGTAGTTTCATAGTTTCAGGTCTTAGATTTAAGTCTTTAATCCAGTTTGATTTGATTTTTATATACGGTGAGAGATAAGGATCTAGTTTCACTCTTCTGCACACGGATGTCCAGTTTTCCCAGCACCATTTACTGAAGAGACTGTTCTTTCCCCACTGTATGTTCTTGTCACCTTTGTTGAAGGTAACTTCACTGTAGATGTGTGGGTTTATTTATGGGTTCTCTATTCTATTCCATTGGTCTATATATCTGTTTTTATGCCAGTACCATGCTGTTTTGGTTACTACGGCTCTGTAGTATAATTTGAAGTCAGGCAATGTGATATTCCTCCACTTATGTTCTTTTTGCTCATGATGACTTTGTCTATTCTGGGTCTTTTGTTGATCCATAAAAATTTTATGATTATTTTTTCTATTTCTGTGAAGAATGTCCTTGGTATTTTGATAGGGATTGCATTGAATCTGTAGATTGCTCTGGGTAATGTGGACATTTTAACATTATTGATTCTTCTAATCCATGAACATGGAATATCTTTCCATTTTTTGTGTCCTTTTCAATTTTTTCATCAATGTTTTATAGTTTTTATTATAGAGATTGTTCACTTCTTTGGTTGAATTTCTTCCTATGTATTTTATTTTATTTAGCTATTATAAATGGGATTACTTTCTTGGTTTCTTTTTCAGATTGTTTACTGTTGGCATATAGAAATACTTCTGATTTTTGTATGTTGATTTTATATCCTGTAACTTTACTGAATTTGTTTATCGGTTCTAATAATTTTTTTGTGGTGTGTTTAGGTTTCTCTAGATATAAGATCATATCATCTGTAAACAAGGATAATTTGATTTCTTCTTTTCCAATTTGGATGCCTTTTATTTCTTTCTCTTGTCTGATTGCTCTAGCTAGAACTTCCAGTACTATGTTGAATAACAGTGGTGAAAGTGGTTTGCCCACTTTTTAATGGGGTTGTTTTTTTTGTTGTTGTTGTTATTGTTGTTGTTGTTGAATTGTTTGAATTACTTTTAAATTCTGGATATCAGTCTCCTGTTGGATTCATAGCAAGATTCTTCCTGATTCAAGTTTCAATGTCCTCATCTGACAAGGGGATCTGCTTACCCATTCAGGGTCTTATCAATATTCACATAATCCTTGTAAAGTTTCTAACACAATGCCTGGCCATCAGCAAGTGTCAATAAATGGTGACTATTTCTACCAGATACTGATATCAAGAATTTTTTTTTCCACTTGGGCACTTAATCATTCCTTTTGCAGTTTAAATCCACTTCCCTATGACTGTCTTTGATGGAAATAGGAAACAATGTCATTAATCAATAAAATAACAACTCTGATTGTGTGACTTGGTGAAACAGTGGGGGCTTTACTGCCCAGTCTTTGCTCACAGGACAGAAGGCCTCAGCTGCTGTGATCTCCAATCCCTAGTTTTGGGGAAGAACTTGTCTTTAATCACTCTTCCCAGGCAGACCTGGAGCCGAGGGGCACAGTATTATAAAGGAGTCCTCCTACGCAGAGTGCTTGAAGGTTGAAGAATAGCCACTAAAACAGGGTAGAGAAGGGTATTCCCTTCCTTCTTCAAACTTCCATAAAATTTTATTTGATCCCCAGTTACGGGACTAACATTTTAAGACTGTAGTGGATTGTATATGTAATGCCTCATGCCCCTGCATCCATGGCATTTATTATCTGTATTTTGCATTTTAAATATTTGTTGTCCTGAATGCAAAAAAATGGTCCTTCCTGCCAATTCATGATCTGCAACCTCAGGTTCAGCCTCAGAATTTAGGCCATTCCTGCCATTTTTGGCTGTAGTCCTTATAGGTACAAAATTCTAATTGAGAAAATCTAGTGCTGTACATCTTTTCCACAATGCTTTTCTTTGCAGAACGTGACTTCTTCCTGAAATGTTAGGAGACTTAAAAGAAAAAATCTGTTATCATGGTAATGCGGTCAGGAGAATGCCTCACACTGGATGTCTAATTTACTGAGGGACTTTCAGTGGTCAGTGGTTGAAGTGCAAATTGAAAAATGTCTTTTGTTGATGACTAGTCAGCTCTTGTGATAGATAGCACTCTTTTTTTTTTTTTTTTGCCAAGGGCACTTTCTTTTGGAAAGCATGGTGATTGAGGGCACAGACAGAGTAGCCTTGGATCCAAGTAGCCTTGGGAAAGTTGCCTTATCTGATCTTCAGCTCCCTCATCTGTAATAGAGGATAATGATTCTGGGCTATTGTTAAAGGTGATTGTGAAAATACATTGTACTTGTTGTATTGAATGTATTCAAAAAAATTAGCTAGCATATCTTTTTAAGTTTATTTCTTACAAATAATCAGATGATTATCATTATATAACTTAATATATATGCCATTTTATTGGCTATTTTGAGATTATTAGTACAAAAAAGGCTTCATTTCCCCTAGGAGTTTATAATCTTCTCTAAATGTAATACAGACATGAGTCATTTCTGTAAACACAAGGGAGAATAATGATTTTCTTCTGAGCTCACTGAATCTTCATACTATCAAGAAATTCAGAAGTCATATATGCCACAACTTTTCCCAGCAGATAGAAATATGGTCTATAATTATAGATATGTAACTATATAGGCTATTTTATAAACTTCATGAAAATTTTATACTAGAGCTCTAAAATATTTTATTCATCAGATTCATTAATGATTATAAAATATTGTTATCCTCGCATTCCTTTTGGAGGTTCTTCTACATAGGGATCCACAATTATTTTTTGAATAAAGGGATTGATGAATAAGTGAAGTTTGCTGTTTTCTATTAATAGATGGCAAAATATATGGGCATATCTTTGCATTGTTTTTTCTGAAGAAAAATTTAACAGCAATAGCTAGGAGAGGGAAAAGTTGATGTTGATAATGCAAATAAAAGGTGGTAAGAGATCAGCTGATAGCAAGGAAGAGTAGAAAATTGGTGATGCTAGTTAGTTAGAAAGAGTTTGCAAGGATGTTTTCCTACTATGATACCGTTGCTGCCAAATAGCTCTTTGGATTTTCACAGCTCTGGGCTTTCCACTTCATTTGAAGGAGAAATATTTCTTATGTCAACTACAGCTTTTCATCATTCCTAAGTTTAAAAAACAAAGATAAATGATTCCTAATTATTGTAATTTTTCTCTAAACTAAAATGTAACTTAAGCTGTGAATGTACCTTCGGTTTTATTGATTTCCCTTATAAATTACATGGTTTGGATTTCTGTTAAGAAAGCAGGGAAGAATTGTGACATTTGGGGTCACAAACACTCAACATTTGATAACTTATTAGACTAATATTGCCCATTTATTTTCACACTATAAACTGCATAGAAATCCTAACTTTTAACATCTCAAAAATGAATTCTTCCTGAGTTTCATACACCCAGTGTGGGGAAATTACTGTCCACCTGCTTCAAAATAGCCAAATTTTCCTCACGTCAGTGAACGCACATATCTTACAAACTAGTATCAGAACTCTTCAATTAAAAATTATAGATTGGTTCTGACTCACACATTAAAACAATTATGTCATTCAGTGCTTTCTCATTCAAATAACATACTTAGCATGAACCCATATGTTTTGTATCACCCTTAAAATTTTGAGTCGGGACAGATTTAACATACCTAGCTTTACTGCAAAGATTAATCAGATTATTTGATTTTTTTCTTTGTTTTATAAAAGCTCGCTGTTTCAAAATCACTTGCTTTTTTAAAAACTATAAGTATACAATAAAAACAATGTCATTAGTGTTTTAGTAATATTAATACCAGGTGCCGGTGAGGATGTGAAATAACTGGAACTTCCATATACTGCTGGTGGGAATGTCATTTCAGAAAACCATTTTCATCCTCTACTAATGCTGAATATATGTGTACCAATGACACAGCAAGGATAATAAAGGTGTATATTTATATTCACTAAAAACATGTATACAAATGTTCATAAGAGCACTACTCATAATAACCAGAAACTGGAAATTATTCAAATGCCTGTCGGTATTAGAATGGATAAGTAGATTGAAACTACACAGCAGTTGCATACTACACAGCAATGAAACTACACAAACTGCTACTACACACAGCAATGTAGACGAAGCTCAGAAACATAATGTTGAGCAAGAGAAGGACTTTCTGGATGATTTTGTTTACATAAAATCCAAAAATAGGCCAAATGAAGCCTGGATAGTGATTGCTTTTGGGGCACTAATAGCTAGAAGAGGGCACAGAGGGCAGTTCTGGGATGCCACAGATGTTCTGCTTCTTGATTTAGGTGCTGGGTGCATGAGCTTGTTCACTTTGCGAAAACTCATCCAGCTGTACCCTTATTTGTGTACTTTTCTGTGTATACAATAGCTTAATAAAAAGCTTAAAAATAGTCCAGTGTCAAAGTTAAGATATTGAACAGATGGCATCCAAATATTGCTATCTAATTGATATGCAAATTGGTCATATCTTTTTTCAGAAAAATCTTAATTGATTCAGCACATTTATGACTCAAGTGTCGCGAGCTTTTTCTTTCACATTGAATTCATCCTGGACATTTTGAAGGCTTATTTCCTTTAATGGACCATAAATTACTTTCTTCTCTCTATGTATCTTAGACATAGCTCCCTGAGGTCAAATAAAATTAATTTTATAGCTTCTGTTTACCAGCAATACTGAAAGGTCATGAATAGCATTTGCTCAGTCTTAGCAGAGATAGAAGATAATAATGATGCTCTACATGTGTTCCTAACTCAGCTTTGCTATAATTAGATTAAATGAGATAGTGTATGGGAAGAGTACATTGTGAATTTAGTGCAATACAGGTGCTTGATATGTTGTATTCATTATTTGAAAATATTTTTCACACATATATATAACATATTATATATGTTAATGTTATATATAATATATATATATAATGTTATATATATAACATATATAACATTAAGGGATCGACGAAAAAACAATAAGAAGTTAAATTTCCTTACAATGAAAAAGATCAACTATAAGACAAATTTCTAGACAGTGTTTGCCCATTCACATACAGACAGTGAAGATGTTTAAACATTTAAAATAAGCATAAGTGGCTGGGCGCAGTGGCTTGTGCCTGTAATGCCAGCACTTTGGGAGGCAGAATGGGAGGATCACTTGAGTCCACTTATTTTTTTCTTCTGACATGTCTAATCTGCTCTTAATTTCATCCAGTGTATTTTTCATGTCAAAATTATAGATTTTATCTCTAAAAGTTCATTTTTTGCCTTTTGTATATTTTTGTATCTCTATTAAATATGTTCAGTCTTTCTGCTAGCTTTTTGAACATATGGGATATAATTATAATAACTGATTGAATGCTTGTATCTACTGTTTCTATCACCTGTGTCATTTCTAAGTCAGTTTTGATTGATTTTTCTTCTCATAATGCATTTTGTTTTTTCTTCTCTATTGTATGGCTTGTGATTTTCTTTTTTTTATTGGATGCTAGACATTGTGTAATTTGCCTTGTCAGGTGTTGAGAAATTTTGTATTCCTGTAATTATTCCTGAGCTTTATTCTGGGACATGGTTAAGTTACTTGGGAACAGTTGATTCTTTTGGATCATGCCTTTAAACTTTGTTCACAGGGACCAGAGCAATGTTTAATCTAGGATTAATTATTTTCCCTATTGTTGAGGCAAAGCCTCTGTTAGTTTTTTAACTGATGCTCTATGAATTATGAAGTTTTCCATCTTGGCTGTTGGGATTAGGCCCTGATCCTGCCCCTTTGTGAGCTTTAGACACTGTTCTCCCATTAATTTCTACTGGATCCTTACACAGCCTTGGATAGTTTCCTCACACATGTGGCTAATCATGACTCAAGTGAATACTTGAGGGAGACCTTCTGCAGTTCTCCAGAGTTCCGTTTCTGTGCAGCTCTCTCCTGTACTATGCTCTGAGAACTCCCCGCTGAACTCCCCCGGACTCCCAGCTCTGTCTCCTTACCTAAGGGACACTGCCAGCCTCTGCCTGGGTTCCCCTTCCCTGTGCTGTGCTCTCCAAGCGGTAGGCTGTGATGATCAGAGTGCTTACCTTACTTGTTTCTTTTCTCTTAACGGTCATTTGTTCTTTGTTGCCTGATGTTGTTTCATGTATTTTTTTCCATTTCAAAACTGTTTTAAGTGGGACAGTAAACCCATATCTTTTACTTCAACTCGGCTGGCCACAAAAGTCAGAATTAACCATATTTAGAAATGCTGTAACAAGTAGATCTTCAAAGGAGAGTGGAAACTAACACTTATCGAGGGTTTCTATGTCTTGGG